>QEPC01007437.1:537660-550908 GCA_003113815.1 Sphenodon punctatus | reverse complement strand
GGGCTCTTGTAGCTCACTTGTGTTCCAATATTAGACACTGACCCACTTCTTTATGAAATAAGAAGTCAGTTTATTGATTACATAAACAAGATAGTTAAACAGAGTGATAATTAGAAATCAAAGGTAAATATAACGCATTCCTAACTTATACTGGTTGAGTTCCTAAGTTATTCATCTTACCCTAGCGAGTCCACAACTTCTGGTTTCTCAGCCATAAAGTTAACATCTGGCTGGGCACTTGGCTTTAGGGAGCTGAATCTCTCTCTCAGTTCATGCTGCCCCAGCCTGTTGCTGACAGGCTGCTCATTCGTATGCAGATGCTCAAGCTGGCTTTTGCAAGAAGTCTCTCCCTGCTTATATCTCCTGGAGGAAACTCTTAGTCAGTTCTCCAGGCTTCTAGAATTCCCTTTGTTCTCTTATCAGATTTCACCTTCATTAGCATTGTTGATGTCCCTGGCCATCCGTCTGGGGCCAGGGTTCTCCCAATACACAACTTTGGTATCTGTTTGTATTTGCTGTAGGCTGGTGACATGTAAAAGCTCTATCTCAAGTTGTACAATTCTCAGAGTTCTAATTTGAGTTTTACAGTTCTCCATGTCAACATTACAAGGATGTGGAACCTTTGACATTACATAGTGTACATGTATAGTAACATTACATGCATGTGAAACCCTTGGCACCACACATTTACCAAACATGTAGTCCCATGTTACACGTGTGTGACCCCATGTTTCTCTGTGACCCCCCCCATGTCAAAGCAGCCTTATAAACACAAGCTCAGCTACTGAACTTGATGCAGGTGAAGCCAGGCATGCAAGAATCAGTGTAAGGGGAAGAACTGGCATAACACCTCTAGCACCGGCCTCTACCCCTAACTGCTAGCGTCCAGAGTGCGGCTGTGGGTAAAAGCTCTCATGTGCTTCCTTGTGTTGTTTTCAGTTGCATACACACAGCCACGCTCTGCTCACTGGGGTTGCACACAACAGTAAACGGACGCTAGAATTTAACTTGGAAAAGGAAGCTTTGCAGGCAAGAAATTAATCATCAGAAATCCAAATCTCTTTTTCCATTTCATAAGCTAAGGATCCAGCATTCTGCACCATGCAGAAAAGGAAAGAGGAGAGTCAGCAAGACAAGTAACTCTTAATACAAGATTCAGCTCTCACCTGGTTAACTTTAACAACAGGTCCCAGGAGAGTGAGTTTGGGCAGCTTAGGCAAAAGGAATTCTTTCTTCAGTTTGGCTTAAAAGACAAACACACACATGTAAAACAACAAAGGCTTACACTTCTATAGCACTTTTTACCTGAGCCTGTGAAGAGGCTTTGCAAACACTAATTAACTGAACCTTGTACTCCCCCAGCTGACAGTTAATATTCCCATTTACAAAAGGTGAAAGAGGGGCTGTGATGAACTGATGGTCTTCACCGCATCTGCCGACTCCTGAGTCACTATTGCACAGTGTTAATGGAAGCTGCTCAGGATGTCTTAGCAATGGGCCCCACATGCATTGTCTATGTTGACCCAATGGGGCCGTGTAACAGAGCTACACATCCAGTCTTGATGTCCTACGCTGTAACCACATACACCCCCTCCCAACCATATTGCTGAATTGCCCTAAAGCGCAACCAGGGCCAAAAGGTAGTTTCTGAAGTTGTGATTGCCATTTCCTGCCTCTTGCTTGTGTCTCTCAGGAAAAACTTGACAATTTGCCAAAATAATAGCTGCTGCTAACAAGCCCATTTTTAAGAGGTTGTGTCCCCCCACCTCCACCCCCTTGCTGGGGACAGTCATTGATTGATTTTAGCTTCTTTTTATTTCCAAAAGTTTTTAATGAGTACCATGGCTTGTCTTCCAAAGGGGGCCAGGCTAGAGGATCTGGCTCACCCCTTCCTGGAAGGAAAGGTAGAGGAAGCTGGTTATCTCCTCTCTCTAGTAAAAGATATCAGGGAAATAGATAAGATTATCTTCTGCAAAAAAAAAAAAAGGAATTAGCCTTTAAGTTGTCCTGTCTCTGTATTCATGTCTACATCAAACAAACTATTGCTTTTCAAGGTATGCTGGACCTTCTGAGCTAAGGTCATCATAAGATGGTGCTTACAAAAAACCTGAACTCAACTATGGGTGCGATCCTCAAAATCTTGCTGCAGAGTGGTCCCATTGAAGTCTTTAGTACTACTCTAGAACAAGTGGTTTGATGACTGTACCTTTATTTTTTAAAATTAATAATAATAGTGGTGGTGGTAAATGGTGACAGGATGATTGTCCTGCATAATAAAGTCATCTGTGAAAACAACAGGTACAGTGCATGGTGCCGTGATGCATGGTAGCTTATATTAGTTCTACAGTGTGTCTCAAATCTGACTGGGAAGGAGTACTTGTAGGAAGAAAATGTCTATTCAGCTTCATACCCTGTTCCGTTTGTGGTTTCTTTGTTGAAACTGGAAGTTATAGCTAGGTGTAGCTGTAGAACGTGATGTGTTTACTTGCTTTGGAGCAGTGGACCCCAACCTTTGTAGTCACAAGCTATTTTAAGAAGTTCAAGATTTATGGCAAATCACAACTTTATTTTGAAAGTCAGTCCTATAAATAAGTTCTGTTCCAAAGTTGAAAGTACACAAAAAAATAAAAAAAAGAGTACAAACTTAAAATTAACATTGTGTTATTTTTACTTCTAACTGGTGTTATTTTTACTTCTAAAAAACTCTGCCCCCTCTCTAGGGGTATATATAGAGCCCCTTTGCCAGCATTCCCTGTTCACCTGCTAATAAGACCTGCCAGCGGGGAGGAGGGAGGGAGTGGGACTTGATGAGAGGATACAACTCGAAGAAGAAATATTACTGGCAAGAAACTTGCCCTTCTTCGTTATCCTCTCATTCAAGTCCCATTAATGGTAGATTAGCAAGCCCCACCAAGGAGGCGGGAAGCAGGGAAGACAAGAATTGAACCATAGAAACTTTATTACAAGTGCACAGCAGACAAAACAGACTGTCCAAAATGTACATCTTCCCTTGCCATCACATCAATGGCATAGTGGCGAACAAAGGTGGAGGTGGAGCTCCACGTTTCTGCTTTACAAATTTCAAGAAAAGGCACATGCCTCAGAGCTGCCATGGATGTAGCCATGGCCCTAGTCAAGTGTGCGGTGACGTGCTCCGGGAGGGGGAGGTCGGCCTCCTGGTAGCACCGAGCGATACAGGCTCTGACCCACCTGGAAAGGGTCTGCTTAGAAGCTGGGCCCCCTCTTTTTCCCCGTCCAAACAGGACAAAAAGGTGGTCTGTTTCTCGGAAGGCAGCGGTACGCTCCATGTATATTAGGAGAGCCCTTCATACATCGAGATTATGTAGGGCTGCATCCTCCTCTGAGACATGAGGAGGGGGCATAAAGGTAGGTAGGGTGATCTCCTGTTGCATATGGAAGGCAGTTACAACCTTAGGGAGAATCCTGGGTTGGAGCCTGAGGGTGATGTAGTGCTCTTTGACCTGGAGGAAGTGGCATCTGAGAGACAGAGCCTGCAGCTAACTCACCCTCCTAGCAGACTTAACTGCCACCAGGAAGAGAGTCTTGAGCAAGAGCAAGTCAAGGGAAATCGAGGTCAGGGACTCAAAGGGGGGCCCTGTTAGAGTTTTAAGGACGATCTGTAGGTCCCAGGAGGGAAACAGATACGGTCTAGGGGGGAATAGGCGGATAGCCCCCTTGAGAAAGCGGTCCATCAAGGGCGACCTGAATAGAGGAACGCCCTCTTGAAGAGGCCAGAAGGCTTTAATTGCCACTAGGTGTACCCTGAGCGAGGATACCGCTATGTCTGAGTTCAGAAGGCCAGCAGCATAAGCCAGTATAGAATCTAACGAGATTTCCTGCAGGGTGAGTCCCTTGTTTTCGACCCACCTAGCAAAACGTACCCACTTCCTGGAATAGGATAACCTGGTAGAGGGCCTTCGGCTGGATAGGAGGACCTCCTTCACAGCCTGGGGTAGAGCGCTCTCTGCCGTGTTCAGCAGTGCAGCCTCCATGCTGTCAGGTGGAGGGAGGTTAGGTTGGGGTGGTAAATCCTGCCCTGTTCCTGTGACAGGAGGTCTGGGGGGCTCCCCAGAGGTTATGGGGGCAGCAAGACAGCTCTAATAGCTCCAGGAGCCAGTGCTGCCTCGGCCAGTAAGGGGCGATCAGCAGCATGTCCCCTCCCTGCTCCCTGAATCTCTCCAGGATCCTGGGGATGAGTGGTATTGGTGGGTAAGCATACCTGAGGCCCGCCAGCCAAGGGGCTGCGAGACCGTACCCCAAGGAGTTCGCTCCTGCGCCTCCCCTGGAACAATAGGAGGGCAGCTTTGAGTTTGCGGCAGTGGTACACAAGTCCACAGTAGGGGGTCGCCAGAAAGACAGCAGCTCTAGGAAGGTCTCCTGGTTGAGTTCCCATTAGTGGGAAGTGGAGCCCTCTCTGCTGAGCCAATCTGCCTGTTGGTTCTCGGAGCCCGCCAGTTGCATGGCTACCGGGTGAACTCCCCTGGGGATGCACCAGTCCCAGATCAGCTGTGCTTCCCTCATTAGCTGCCAGGATCTGGCCCCTTCGAGGCATCGGTAGTGATCGTCAGCTGAGGGGTGGGTTTGGAATGGGACACCCTTGCAGACGTTCCCCTCGTCCAGCCACCAATTGAGCTGGCAGAGGACAGCCGAGGGGATCCGAAGCAGGAGGCCTGGGTCTGAGAGCCCTGGTAGGAGCCAGGGTTTTAACCACCACTGAAGCGGTCTGAGCTTCAGTCGTGCATGAGGGGTCGTGAAGGTCTCTTAATGCTCCTGTCTCTGTAAGAAATCTTAGACTAGACGATTAAACAAGCCACACATTTTCCTGCAGTGGCAGCTCGGGGCTTCCCAACCCCTGCCTCCCTCTGCAAGGAGCCCTGGCAGCACCAGGTGCATTTAAACATTTTTCTTGCCATTCTAACTTGCACTCTCTCTCTCACTTCTCTTCCTCCCCTCTCAGTATTTGGCCTTTGTTTACTAAGCTGCCACAAGCAACACGAAAGGGCATTGTGAGCAACATGTTGCTTGTGAGCCACAGAGGACCACTCAACTGGACTGATACCCCAACTCATTTCATATAAGCGACCAGCTGAGAGTAAAGACATTTGGTTGTTACTCATGTGGATGAATTTGAATTGGTGACCTAGCTGCAAGAGACTCAATATCACATTACTAATTGATTGAGTCCTCTCATATCAGCGAGCACTTATCTGGAAAATGAAGACCATGGCCATTGGCTAACAATCTTACCATTGATTAATGGCATTACCATGTTCTGTAAAACAGAGGACAGGAAATTCTTCAATAGCCAGTTCTGCAATCGGAGATAAAATAGATTTATTTATTTATTAAAAAATTGAATATCCCGCCCTCTTCTCCCAAGGCAGCTCGGGGCGGCGTACAACACAAAAACAACAATATAAAATATATAATATAAACATATAAAATTCAATAAAAACAACAATTCATCCTACCCCCCCAACCCCACCCCTTCCCCTGCCCGTCTCCCGCATCCATACGCCTGGTGGAATAACCAGGTTGTACATTGACGCCTGAAGGAGGGACGGGATAGACTCACTGACTTTAGTCAGTGCTCTCAGAAATCTGTGAAATTGCCACATCCAAATCTTTCAATCGTGTATCTATTTCTACAACAAATGTCTCCTCCGACTCATCCGAACTTTGGACAGAGACCACAAGTGACAGTGATGCTTGGGTTCTGGTATGTAGAACTGGGATGATGCAAGAGATACAAAGGTCAGGAATCTTCATCTTTTTAGCATAATTGCATCACATTTATTGAAAATAATTGATCTATATTTATTTAGAACAGTTTGCTCATAACTTCATAGCAAGACAGGGAAGATTTTTACTTCTCTCAGCTCAGCTTCCCAGAACCAGATGACCTCAGAATGTACTGCCTTCTGCTACGGTGTCAAGCTTTTCTAACCAGTTTTCTCCCCCTCCCCCCACTCCCTAGTAACTGCCATCTTGAAAAAGGAAAGGAAAGGCTTTCCACTCACCTTTCATGGCTCACTGAACAATGAGCAATTGCTCTAGACTACAGTGCACCACCATTGCCTGCCTGTCGTTCTATAGTGCATATTCTAACCTGCAGTGCGAAGTTTCTTCGGCTCTTTTGGTTTGTCATCCTATTTTATCTTGCAAAGTCATGATTTTACAGCACGTTGTTACATGCAATGAAAGGTGAGACTGGAAAGCCTTTCCTTTTTAAGATGGCAATGTTACTAGAAAAGAGAGGCAATGTAAAAACAACTTTGTTAAAGCTGCAAGACATATTTATTTCTTTGAATTTCTACCCTGCCCTTCCCCCAAGGCTCAGGGTAGCTTACATAATAAAAACGTACATCCTAAACCCACCCTCACCCCTACACTGTCCTGCCTCCACTCCTAACCCTGCCTGCTTTGCAAAGATGAAGAGTTTTGCACTGTCTCTGGAAAATACTCAGCCTCGGGTTCTGATGGACTCCGGGGGGGAAGGGAGTTCCATAAAGTAGGGGCAGCAACCGAGAATGCCTCTCTGTGGGCTCTTGTCGTACGAACAAGATTAGCAGGTGGTACCCACAAGAGAGCACTCCCGGCCGACCACAGAGGATGCAATGGAGCAAGGAAGGAAAGGCGGTCTCTCATATGTGGGGCCCAGGCCATTAAGGGCTTAAATGTCAGAACCAGCACCTTGAATTGTGCCCAGAAAGCTATAGGGAGCCAGGTGTAATGTACTCGCGGTGACGCACTCCCAGAAGGAGCTGGGCCGCCACATTCTGCACCAGCTGCAGCTTCCAGACAGTCATCAAGGACAGCCCCACGTAGAGTGCATTTCAATAATCTAGCCTCGAGGTGATGAAAGCATGGGTGATGGTGGCCAAATTGGAATCAGAAAGAAATAATAGGATGCAGCCTCCTCACCAGAGTTCATGAAAAGCGCCCCGGGCCACCACCGCAACCTGGTAGTCCATGTGTAGCAAAGGGTCCAGAAGCACCCAAATGCTGCAAACCTACATAACTCCAGGGGGCCGGGAACCCTTGAACAACAGGGGTCACAATCCCCTCCAAGTCACATGATTGGCCAATCTTCACCACTTCAGTCTTATCTGGATTCAGCTTCAAATCGGCTCACCATAAGAACATAAGTGGTGCCACATTGGGTCAGAACAATGGTTCATCTAGCCCAGGATCCTGTCTCCGACAGTGGCCAATCACGCTGGCCTGGGAGTCGCACCCAACAGGTCACAATGGGGGATCCATTCCCTGTTGTTTCCCCACAGCTCCTGTCATGTTCCCTGATGCTGTCTGACTAATAGCTGCTAATGGATCTATCTTCCAGAAACTTGTACAAACCTCTTTTAAACTCCGCTATAGCACTGGCCCTTACCACAGCCTCTGGCAGTAGATTCCACAATGCAATTATACACCGAGTGAAAAAATATTTTCTTTTATTTGTTTTAAACTTGCCATCCATGAGTTTCATGGAGTGTCCCCTAGTTCTAGTACTAGCTGAGAGTAAATAACTGCTCCTTGTTTATTAGTTCCACACCACTCATAATTTTATAGACTTCTATCATATCTCCTCTCAGCCGTCTCTTGTCCAAACTGAAGAGCCCCAACCTACCAAGCCTCTCCTCCTATGGGAGCCCTTCCATGCCCTTGATCATTTTTGTTGCCCTTCTCTGTACCTTTTCTAGTTCAGCTATGTCTTTTTTGAGATGGGGCGACCAGAACTACACACAATAGTTGAGGTGTGGTCACACCATTGATTTGTATAGAGGCATTATGACATCCTCAGTTTTATTCTCTATCCCCTTCCAAATAATTCCTAACATTCTGTTTTGCTTTCTTTACTGCTGCTGCGCACTGCACTGTGGATTTCATTGTATTGTCCACAACCACCCTCATCCATTCCGCAACAGCAGCCAGGCATTGGAGGTAAATATAGTCGTTTGGAGGTAGGTTGCCATGTTATCCTAGCAGTGTTTTCACATGAGATGAGAGAGGCCCAGTCACTCCGTGGGGCCCCCCATGCAGCAGACACACGTTGAAAGTGTGGGAAGCCCAACAAATGGGTAGTTTGCTTGTGGCATGTGCTTGTGGCAGCCTCCATTCAGAGGCGCCACTGCTAACACTCCAGGAAAGGAGAGTAGCGGGCATGGAAAGGGAAGATGAGTTCCCTGGCTGTGACTCCCATTCCATCAGAGCCAGCTCGGATCCCGCCCCTCTCATCTGAGAGGCAGCCCCAGCGGGAGGGCGGGGGAGAGGAGAGCTAGTGATCTCCCTTCCCCCAAGGCCACCTGACAGGGGTGCGATCTGCCCTCTCCTGGCCGCCTAGCTGTGCCTCTGTGGTGCTGGCAGACCTGGACATGTGCAGCAGCTGCATTTATTTATTTTATTTATTTATACCCTGCCTCCTAAATGGCTCAGGGCAGCTCAACACATGGAGGTGGCCCTGTGAGTAGCTATTGTCTGGTTTTGCCCACATGGCGTACTCCCGATTTCCTGGGTTGATGTTGTGTGGAGTCACCCTGGGCAGCCCCAGGATGAACGTCGAGTGGCTGCCTTTCTGACAGGCAGGTGGCTCTGGGGCTGATAGGGCTACTGTGGGGCAATGTCTGTTAACACCCTAAGTATGCTAATCAAACTAGTCTCTCTGTACTATTTAGCTAACTGCAGCTCTAACCTTCTCACTCCAGCCTTTCTAGCTTGCACACATTCACCTTTAAAAAGGTATCATCTTAACTGTTTTTCTCTTTATTTCATTCAGAGATAAAAGTCAATGATAGGGAAGTGAAATCCCCACCCAGGATTATCCCCCACCTGTTATCTGCAAACTCCCAATTTACTGTAACCAAGCTAAGAACGTGTACCTGAGCTCTCGCATCCTCATGAATGTCACATCCCTTGTCTCCCCCTCTTTTTCCCCTTCCCTGTCTCCCCTCCCCATGTCTTTAGATTGTAAGCTCTTGAGCAGGGACCATGTCTGTCTTGTTCTTTGTAAGCGCCAGGTACATCACTGGTGCTATATAAATGCTTATAATAATAATAATAATTATTATTATTATTAATTAGGGGAACTCATCTCTCTCCTTCACACTCACTTTGTTCCTGAGATTCTTAATTCTAATTTCTTATGCACTGAAGCCATCAACTTACCTTAAGGAAGCCAACACTGGAATGAGCCAAGAAGACCTGAAGTCTGAAGGGGGTGGGGGGAGAGAGGGAGAGGAGCCATTATGAAGTTGAAGGAATTTTGTTTTGGTCAGTTACAGTAACCTTTTCAGCACTTCAGAATATACGATATGCCCATGAAGAGTCACTTCTGTGGTCCGGTGGCCTACATAGTACATGTTGCCACTCACAGAAAAGAGTACGGCTGGTCTCTTTCTATCCCCCTACCCCAAGGCTGTGCACATTCCAGGCAATGAATGTGGCATAGGGGGGAAATTATCCAGGGAGATACAGCAAGCTATTCTTGTGAAAGCAAGCGATAAGGGTTCTGATACTCTCAGCAGTTCTGTATCCGGAGTCACAAAGTTGGAGCCCATTTCCGGAATTTTTCTCTAGCCAGTGTTTTGTAGTGTCTACAAGAGCAGGCAGCAAAATTCTCTTCTGGGAATGTTATCGTTAATGATGCCTAAGGCTGCTTTTAGATGAGCGTGGCACGCTTGCACCTGAAAATCATGCACCTTTGGAGAAGAGCATAGGCGGGGTTTAGACGTGCAGGGATGCACATTATCGTGCTCATGCATTTTTTTTTAAAGGCGCAAATGAAAGACCTCGATCACCACCTTTAAAAAAAATGCATGAGCACGATAACAGCATGTCCACGCACATCTAAACCCGACATGCACTCTTTTTCAAAGGCATGTGATTTTCAAGTGCGAGTGTGCCGCACGCATCTAAAAGCGGCCTAAGTTAAGCAATATATTTAAACATCCAGCTCATTTTGAATGAACAACATATACAAAGTTTGGGATGAACCCGAACCCAAACCTTAAAAAAATTCTTCATCTACCAACTCTGCGCTGCAGCCTCTCATACGGTTTTAACATACTGCTTTCTCTTTAAACACCTCAAAAAGCTCCCATTATCCCATGAAATCTCCTAATGAACCCCTTCTGGATAGCTACAGCCACATGTATTCACTATGTTTTCCCCATTGGTGGCAATGGGGAAAACACCATGAACATGGGTCCCTGGCTCTAGCTCTTTCTTCCCATTTCCATACGCTTGGAGAGGCTTTTCATGGCCATTGTTCCCCATGCTCTATCCAAAAAAAAATCAATTAAGTTGTTCATCTGGAGGATGATCATCGCTGTGAAGTACCGAGCCTACTCCACTCCTTTAATAACATGACTGAAAATTTTGGCGATAATATATATATATTTTTAAATGAAAGCTCAGATTCTGTAGAAAATTTCAGGCTGTGGCCTCTTTGGGGGGTTCATGCCAGAACTGAGGACCATGCTTAACATCTTCATGTATGCATATAGAATCTAGACAAACTAGTAAATCAAACACTTTTCTTAGAGTGATCTTCATGCATTTTCCATCCTTCCTGCTGAAAGGCATAGGAAAATGCAAAAGACGACAACTCAGTTGTCTCTCAGTATTAGTTTCTTTCATTACACAGGATTTGGGTATAAAAAAATTATTATTTCTATAAAACACTGATCCGTTGTGATTAGAGACATTTTCCTGCCCTTAGGGGCTCCAAATCTAGAATGGACAAGAGGAGGAACACATAGGGAGGGAGAGGAATACATTCATGAAGCTGCATGCGTGTGCACTTAGTTTAGTTACAAGGGAAAAGGGGGATTCTGAAGGATGAGACTATAAGGAGAGGCATAAACAAGCAATCTATGGAGGCGAGGAGGATCTCAAGGACGTTCTCTGTTTGAGAAGGAAGATATATTGCACTATTTTTTTTTCTTACACTAGACTGACTACACCTAAAGGATGACACAGAGCTCTGATGCATGCTAATACTGAACTCCAAAACACTGCATTCTAAACTTTTATATTGTAGTTTTTGGGGGTCAGGCCATTCTGTGTTACTTTTTCAGATGTAATGATCCAATCAGCTTCTGTTCAGCTATAGCGATGCTGGCACTGGTACTGGCTAACTGCAGGAGATAAAAGTCTTATGTTACCATTTACACAGAATACAATACTCTTAGATTTAGGCACAAATACAATCTTCATAATCTAAAATGTAAGTATCTCTCCCACTTCTGCATATCGACAGACCTTGAAATCATTCTTTGAGATGACAGCTTTCTGACAGACATAGGAGTTGTGTAAGCTAACAGGCAGTGAAGCCTTGATTATCAGAATGTACAAGCTTGGAAGATTTAGATAACCAAGACTGGAATCTGTTTGAATTTCCAGTTTGAGGACACCTCCCCCCCGCCAACAACATGGCTTGTTTAAATGCTGCAGATAGGCATGGTCAGTTCCAGGGCCCAAGCATAATTTATCTGGCTCTGGTACAGACTTGTAACATGGGCTTCCTACCACGATCTCATCCCATACACACAATCTCATGAGTCATGAAAAAAATAATTCTATTTTATTTCTGAAAAGCTCACTGTTCAGAATGTTGCTTGTTCTGCTCTAACACTCCTTCTAATTGGCTCCAGCAAATCTCACAAGATCTGGACACCCCATAGATACAGGAAAATAAGTTGACAAACATCCTCAAGCATCTACAACTTAGCTTCAGTTTTTTTCTCATGGTAACAGGCTTGCAGCACAGCCCCACCGCCCCCCATTCCCACCCCCACCGCCCCAGGCTCAGGCCCTGGTCATTTCCAGAAGTACAGTATGACCTTCCATAATTGGAAACCTCAGAATCAAACTATTTGTCCAGATATAGGGGGAAGGGCTTTAGCACTGATATAGTTTATCACTTCTCTACTTCAGACCTCTTTTAAGTTCCCTGAAAGTAACAGAGGACATAGAGCATGTCTGGAATAGTGAAGGCTCTAGATATAGAAGGTCCAGATTAAAGATAATGCATGTATCTGAAAACATGATTTCCCCCTGTATATTCCAGGTATTGACTGGCAGGACATTCAAAGGCTTTTGAAGCTGGCAGTGTAGAAGAACAGAAGAAAAAATAAGCTTAAATTGGAGTATCTGGGGCAGGTTTGACTCATCTTGCTCCCTGCACAGAAGCCTGTGCCTCGGTTTCCCTCCTGCCCCCTAAATCACACACACACCCCAAGCTCTCAGCTCTTCAGTTAGCAGCTTCCTTTCACAGTTCTTAAACACTCCCTTCTTTACTGCAGGGCTCCACCCAGAGCTTGCAATGGACTCTTAGCAAAACATAAATACAAACAAACGTTTCTCAAACATAAAGCTTTTTTAGCTAGCTCCCTACTCCATGAATGATCAGCTCCCTATCTCTCTCACCAGACTTCCGTAGTGGTCTCACGTGTTAGGGGCTCAGCCTTAAATGCTGAGGGCTTTTGGTCATCTGACCAGTTCCAACCAATCCTGTGCCCAATTAGCTCTAACCGCTTCACTTGGGTTGCTCTTGACCTTGAACCAAGCTCCTGGGGTCCAGGCAATCTGGACCAGAGGCCTCTTAGGGTGTTTTTATTAGACACACACTTCCCCACCCATTACTCATCCCCCCATCATGCATGTTGTGGCCCTACAACATGCATGATGGGTGGGTAGGGTAATGGGGAGTGCTTGTTTAAAAAACACCATTAGAGTAGGTGCAGCTGTGGCACTCCAGTTCATCCTGCTGCAATATCATTCTCTACCCCATGGTACTTACTATGTTCACTGTCAAAATGGATTGGGTGGTTGAGTTTGGCAGGATTGCAAGCACCTCTATGGAGCCAGGGGTATCTATAGTAAAACTGCCTGTCTGTAAACTGACCGCAGGGGCTGCTGTAGCCATTAGCTTCAATTTCACAGGATATGACTTCGCATAATAATGGGCAATCTGTAGAATTTCAGAAAAAGGAAACATTGTTTAATATTGGGCTTATACAGAAAAGGTGTTCTCAAATACATGGTATGCAGTTAACAACCAGTCCAAAATGATTTGTTTTAGTTCAAAACAGATTAGTATAGGTGGCCAGCAGGGGGCTAAAACAGCATTGCTGCCTGAAACCTGGGCTCTGAGGAAATGGAAAGAAATCCACCTCCATCGACCCTCTAAACCCACTGAACAACCCCCCCCCCCCGAAGAAAATCAGT
>QEPC01007437.1:426303-518597 GCA_003113815.1 Sphenodon punctatus | reverse complement strand
TGGAGGGCCTCTGTTCCTGGAATCTCCTGAACAGGATATCTCCTAACCGGCCATTCCTCTCTGAAAATAATAGCCACACCACCACCCCGGCCCCCTGTGCGAGGTTGATGCTGCACGGCATACCCGGTCAGAATGAGAGCAGCTAACGTTGGTCCTGCATCATCATCCAACCAGGTCTCCGTTATACATGTGAGGTCCGCTGCCTCGTCCATAATCAGATCATGAATTATCAGGGCTTTGTTTACTACGGACCTTGCATTTAACAGCATCAGTCCCGCACTGGTGGACCCTAGAACCTGCCCCTCCCCAGTCTATAGGCCATCCGCCCAGGCCTATCCCATACCTCCCCCCTTCCCTCCCTCCCCACCCACCTCAAGCCAACCAACCTGCTGCCACCAGGAGACGGCATTGGCAGCACCTCCCTCCTTCCATCCAACCTCCCCCAGTTAGAGTTTGTTTGAGTTTCCAGCTCATCAAGAAGGAAAAATGCAGACAAGTTCAAGTAGTTGTGATGATGTCATTCTCTAGCAGCAGGCGATTTTCCTATACTTCAAGTGGCAGAGATATTTGTTGCAGAAGATGAAGATTCTATTATCTCTCCTCTGTGCTCTGTGTACTCAGTTTAGGAAGCAACTGTCATTTCTCTATGTAATTGGACAAGCTTTGTTAAATTGCCATGTGCTTATGTGACAAACAGCCCTCTTACCCTGCTAGTTTAGTTCCCTGTGGGATTAGGGCTTATTCTGCACATCACTCCCTGCTGCCCTTTCAAGATATCACACAGCAGGCCCATCTTATTTGTCTCCACCACCACATTTTATTTTCACCAAGTTCTTCTATTTACAATAAATAGCCCAAGAATCCTTGTGCTCCCCACTCTTCTTTCCCTTTCCCATAAACTGAGAGTTTGTATTTTCTGCTGGGCTTTTTACAGTTCTGCTTTGGCCTGCTCCCTACCCCTCAGAAGCTTAGGGAGCTTCTAAGCTTCTCAGCAGCATCTTCCAAACTTTGAAGCTTCTCAGCAGCTTCCTTGCCTTGAGGACCAATGGCAGCTCCCTGAAGCAAGAGCAGGTGGTCTCTTTCCATTAGGAAATACCAATTTTTCAGGAGCGACGAGGAAATCTACTGACATTTTCTGTGATTTTCTGCTATTTTCCACCATTTTGGTAATTTCCAGTAATTTCTAATAATTTTTGGTATAACCAATCATACCGGAAATTACCGAAATGGTGGAAAAGAACAAAAAAATGTCAAAAATGCCAGTAGATTTCCTCCTGATCTGAATGAAGGCGAAAAAGCTGTTTCCATCAGAAACAGCACTGTCAGAGATTTTACGTTTCAGCTCTTATCCCTTGACCACTTGAAGCAGGCTGCCAGGCTCTGCTGCCTTTCTCCCTTATATAGCCCTCCAAGCAGGTGGGACCAAAATGACTGACAGCCTTAAAGGAGCCACAGCCTGTTCCACAACAGCTTATCATGAAGAGAATGAAAAAGTGAAAAACAACTGCACACAAAGGGTGTTAACTGCTGAGGCCTGCGAGTCACCAGCATGTTTATTGTTGCTGCTAGGCATGTCAGCGGTGACCCTGGGCTGCGATCCCAGAGGCCTCTGGGGTCACAGTCGAGGCTACTGTCTGCCCGATTGGGTCAAAGTGGGCCACAGTGGGCTATAACGTTTGTTATGGCCTGCTGTGACCCGGCCCAGATTAAGTCCCCTATGGCTGCCCATCATGGCAGGGGTGGGGCACTGAGCGCAGCACAGGGGCGGCTTCCCACCCTTCCCAGTGACTCAGCTGCCGGAACGCTTGTTGTGCTGTCCGACTCGGTCGGGACTGTGTGGGTGGTAGGTTCCCAATTTGGGTCAGACTCGATGGTGACACTTCTGTTAACACCCAAAGACCATTAAGTATGCACATTCATGAATTCTATGTTTTCATATCTTTTGAGTGAAAACCAGTGAAAGTTTGGGTCAGGGCAATTAGTGTGGTGAACAGACCAGAATAAGGATGTACCATCTCTACTTGCCCACTGACTAACTTGAAGGTTTTGGCCTCTGAAGTGAGGGGATTTCAAGTATCCTTTAAGTCTCTGACCTAAAAGAATCCTTAAAGACTTACATTTTTATCCAACTGGCTGCGAATGGGCTTCTCCAGACGACCAGCAAAAACTTTATAGAACCAGCTGAAGTAAAGAACAGCATGGATTTTACCACTGTTTCTGTAACTTGAATGTTATTATTTACAGAATATTATATGGCACAGCATAGTATACTTGTGTGTAAAATGAAAGAAATCTATTTACCAGGTTTAAGGCTAGCCTATTAATCTGTATGAGGGTAATAATGTCAAAACAGAACAGAACAGGGGTGGGAACCTTTTCCCCACTTTGAAAATTAGTACAAATTCTGACAGCCCATACAGAAGTTGGAGGCGGGGGTGCTTACGGGCCGTGCACAGGAAGAGGAGGTTCTTCACCATGGATCTATGCCATACATGTCTCCCATCTTTGTGTGCATGTCCTCCTCTCTGGACCCTTCCCCTGAGCTAAGTCTTTCAGTGATTGCAAGTAGGGACTGGATTCAGGGGGCAGACCCAGGAGCTAGAAAATTAGCTGGGGGCTGCTTTTGGCCCCTGGGCCTGAGTTTCCCCACCCCTGTCCAGGAGTATGCTCAACCTGGATGAAATCTGTAAACTGCCAGAAAGCCACCTTGGGAATGGAGATAATTTCAGTGCTGCACAGGACAGATGATGTAGATGTGGAAAATGCTGTTATGATATGGAGAAAATAGAAAATAGACTGAGCAACCTATTCCTTGTGGCTCCATGGAAACATGCTCACGATCCTCAGACATATGACTGGGTTTTTCAGTTTCTGCTAGGAAGGAATATTAGAAAGTCATTTGGATCAAATACTGATGCTTAAACAGTCCGAGAAATTAGGGGATGGTCATAGGAACCACCTGGAACCAGCCACTGTTGGAGACAGGACACTGGGCTAACTGAACCTAGTATGGCAGACCTTAATTGTTCACTTTTTGACTACTGAAAGGCTTCTAGCATATATAGCAAACGATTGTAGCTGTAATTACCATTTTACATGCTTGGATCCAGAACAGTACAGACAGTGCAATCACACAGGACACCATGTGTTGGGTGGTGGAAGGGGAATATGTGGGCCCCATGAATAAAATTGGAATAACAACATGAGTTTGAGAAGTACTGGCATAAATATGGGCCCATACAGCTTCAAATGCAAGGAACCCAAGCCTGCATAGAGCCTGTTTCAATTCAGGAGGAGGCCCTCAATACATGGGGCTCATGAAATAATAATAATAATAATTAATAAACTAGAAATAACAAGGTGTGTAACATATGAGCCTGCAATGCTGGACCCTCAAGGGGATGTTATGTTTAAATAAACAACACAAATTAATTATGGTAGCATTTCCCTTTTTCTAATGAGTCAGTGTGTGTCCATCTAACATTCCTATGTTAGGAGGGGGCCACACCACCATCTTGCACAGGGCCCAAACGAGGGCTGAAATGAGATTTCGCTCAGGTTGAGAATCTCATCGAGATTGGCGTATTTTTCGATTTTTGAGAATCTTTCAAGATTTTTGAGAACCCTAAAAAACCACTTTGCACATGAGCAAAATGGCTGATGGTGGCTGTGCATGCGCAGTGCTTCGTGAGTGTTCAAAAGTGGGTGCTGCATAGCTCACGGGTGTGCGCACCCACCCACACCACCTTCACGCAGGCATTCGAGTGGGTGGCTGAGTCTTGTTTAAAAACAGCCTCCGTCTTAATTTTCTAAAGCTGGGGGCCTGGATTAGGGTTTATGCCCTGGATTTGGGTGATCATAATGGCAGGTGGAAATCGACAACAGACATTTGGGTGGATTTTGCATCACTGATTTTGTAACTTTTCACCACAGTGTAGAAAGTCTCTTGCACCTACCTTGCTCCTCCCCTCAGTTGGACTTTAATGCCACTGCTGCTTGCCTGGCAGCTGTGAACCAGTATTGCTGGGTGGCCTTTGTTATTCTGTGACAGTGTGAAGACTGCTGTGATAGACAGTCCAGAAATGGACACTGTCATTCCTCCAGTGTCTTTGCTGCAGATTAAAAAACAAAACTCAGTTGAAAGTCTACCTTCAGTGGAACATCTGTCAGGGCGTCAGCAGCTTCCCAACTGAGCTGCATTACCCAAGTCTGAGTCAGACCAGCTAAGCTTCCAGAGAAGCTCCAAGGCTATCTGCCTCCTCCTTGGCTACCCAGACTGCCATCTGGCTAGATCAGACGGACTGGGATGCAGTCCCCTCAGAGTAACTCAGTGGGTGCAGCCACATGAGCTGTGGAGGGCCTGATCCCCATGTGGCGCCATGGCAGGCAAGCACAGCTGCCACACTTCAGGGCCAGTACGGAGATGGTTGCCCCCTCCCGCAGGGAAGCCGGGCGGGTGAGCTGCTGTGGGACATCCCACCATGGTGCAGGTCAGGGCGCCGGCCACACGAGCATGTACCCAGTCCTGCCCCACTTCCCTCCACTGGCCTGACCACTATTCAGCCACTGGCTGAATGTGGCCACACACAACTGCAGTGAGCATCTGCCGCTCAAAGCTCCACAGCGGATCTTACTGTGTGACAGGGTAGACCACAGCCTTGGGCAGCCTTAGCCCATTTTGGGTAAGGCTGCTACGTGCTGCATCCTTGGCATTTTTCTGAGGATGCAGTGCATAGTAGCCAGATGCCTGCCCCGCCCCATGACAGGGGAAACATTTGGAGGCCACTGGCCACATGATGCACCTCCTCTTGCATGAAGCACCAAGGCTTCATAGACATTTCATGGGGATGCACCCAGTGCTTACCTGTGTCTTGGTGCGTTCTTCCCAGCTCATGTGCTACTTACCAGCTTCCCCCCACTTTCCTTCTTTGACCCAGGCTTCCTCTGGCCCGTTTCCAACCCTGTACCAGCTTTCCACCTGGATCCCCTTTCCCAGGACTGACCTTTTGGCTATTGACAATTGCATCGGCTCCAGATGCTGGCTTGCTAACCCACCCACTTGGTACTCCGCCTGTTCAGACGACTGACTTTTTGGCTACTGACCTTGACATGGGTTTCAGGGTTGACCCCTGGCCCCCAAACCTGCAAGGGTTCACCACCTTCCTGCTGTCCATACCCTGACAGATCTAACAACATCTATACATCTAGCTCTGATTCTTTTATCAAGGGTAGATGAAGAGTTTTTTCCTGCCATATATAACAATTAAAGTAAACTTACAACATGATTCTGTTCAGTACAGTACCATGTATTTACACCAGGGGTGAAGAACCTGTGGCTCATGGCTATTGTTTAATTGGCCCTTGTCCATAGATCCAGTCTTCTCACCCTCAAGCACTGAAAAAGTAAGCTCAGGGGAAGGGAGTGGAGATAAGGGAATGTTCTAAAGGATAGGGGATGGATCTATATAATAGATCCATTATATGGTTCCTCTTCTTTCCCCTATCCTGAGCATAGCCCTTATGAATTCCTGCCCCCAATTCCTATCTTGCCTGTTGCACAAAATTTTCTAAATGGCATGCAGGAAGGAAAAGGTTCCCCACCCATGACACTGAAATTACAAAACTCTCCTTAGCATGTATGCAGGGGTGTAGCTATCCTCAGTGCAGGTGGAGCAGCTGCACCAAGGCCAATGAGCCTGTGGGCTCACGCACACTGCCTGCACATATATTATAGATATGTCAGATGCACCTGGCTGGTGCAGCAGGGGGTGAAGGGTCCAACCTAGCTACATTTTCATTAATTCATTCAAATGTATGTGTCACCCTTCCCACAGAAGCTCAGAGCGGCTTACAATACATACAAAAATAAAAATCCGTACAATAAAAACATCCACCCTCCCCTCAGAACACCCACCCTCCCCCAACCCCCAACCAGTCCCTATCCCTACCTGCCAAACGCCTTTTCAAATAAAAACGTTTTACAGCACCTCCGGATGATGCTTAGGTTCAGGCAAACCTCCTGGGGAAGGGAGTTCCACAAAACTGGGGGAGCAACCGAGAATGCCCTCCTGCGCACCCACATCCCACGGACAAGGGTGACAGACAGAAAGCGCAAGAGGGCGCTCCTGACTGACCAAAGGGGCTGCAATAGGATATGGTAGGACAGGCTGTCTCTCAGATATATCTCTGAATATATGACCAGGGACCCGAGTTCACCGCACCAAAAAATCTTAAATTCTGCAACCGGTGAAGCCAAATTCTGCAAATTCACCGTGAGCATTAATATTTGCATAATTAACTTGATTTGCATAACTATGCATGCTGGGAAGCAAATTTGCAATAGGTTTGACATAGAATCACAACTTTGCTAATCAAACACAACTCAAATCCTCTGGAATTTCAGCACCTCCCTCACACAAACATAGGACCTTCAGACCCCACACACCCACAATTCATCTCCCAGGGGCCTATATACCCGCAGGTCATGGTTAGGATTGGCTGATTCTGTGAGGATTCTGCGATTGGCTGATTCTGCGAGGATTGGCTGATTCTGCGAAAATCACTGCAAATTGCAGCAACGCAGTCAACTCGGGTCCCTGTAGGATAGCTTGTCTTGTACAGATCGCTCCTTTAGAAGTGGGCCTTAGCCAACAGATTGGTGGAAACTGACAAATGATATCTGAATCCTGAAAAGGATTAGTAACTATAACTAAACTTTATATATTTTCAGTTTTTAAAATTCTCCTTCCAAAAGGAAAGATCAGGAACACTAGGTGATTTACTTACAGAAGCCAGCTTCTTATGCTCCAGTTTGCATTGATGTTTGTAGAAGCATGTTTAATTGACAGTTTAATCCCAGTCCCAGGTATAAAAGATACTGAGGTATCTGGAAATGTAATGTTATTAATTCTGACACTGTAAAAACAGAAACAGAGAAGTTTGTATTGAAAGAGGAGCGGAAACCTGACTCCGCCAGAGACAATTAGCTCGTAGTAAGACAGCACAATGTATACCACAGTAAACACCGAATCATGATGTATACCACAGTAAACACCGTAATAGAAAACAAGGGCTTAATACAAATATTAGCCTGTTGGACTTGAGCTATGCATTCTTCTGTCTACAGCAAGGTATGGAACATGATGACCGTACATTACAAAGAGCTATTACTTGCTCTTGTTTCAAGTCACACTTACATAGTTTAATTACCTTGAAACTGTGTAGAGGAGGGTACTAAGCAAGATTGTTTGACTGCCGCTCCAGTCTGGAAAGGCCTTTTTCTTTATTTCTTGTTTCAGGATCTCCATTCCAACCTTCTTGCCTACAATGGGCAAGAATACTTTGGGTGTTTTTAGACAGATATAGGGCTGCCCACTCCCGGAGCTTCTCCAGGGGTGCACCCTGCACCTCCAGATCCACCTGCTCCCAACCCCATCTGGGCCCACTTTTGAAAGACCCAGTGGGTTACCTGGGCTGTGGTCTGTCTGCACTGTGCCCCCTCCCCCCGCCACCATAGAGTTGGGGGCAATCGCCCAATGCTCTAGTTTGGCACCTGCAACTCTATGGTGTTCCTGGGACAACAGCTAACTGGAAGTGGAGCTGCAGCGTGGGTCTGTTTGCACATCAGACAGACAGCTGCTCTACTTCGGGCTGGTGCCCCATGTTTGGCTGGCCCGCTCCAGGAGCACCACTGGTGGGGCTGGAAAATTGAGCTCTGTAACCTCCGCATGATTGGAGGCAAAGCAGCACGGCTTTGTTTTTCGATGAGACAAAAGCTGCGCAGCATTTGCCTCCTGGAGTTTTTCCTGGAGACAAATACCGTGTGCTTTGCCCCGTGAGAATGCAGTAATGACAACATATATAAAGAATATATAAAGAAATATATAATATCCAAAATTGTATTCAAATCTATATTAATAGTGCAATTCTTTGTACTGAAGTAGTGTGATATTATTAAGTGTTTGTGGAGTCCAACAGCTAATTAAGCTCCTAAGTGCTTGGGTTTTTTTGGACTTTTATCCTTTGGTTTTGGCTCATGTTCATCAAATCAGTCCATCAGCAGGGTACCTGGACTGTATTCATTGCTGTGACTTGCAGCATCCTTGAAGTCTGAACCATAACTGGTGGCTAGTGAACACTAATACCACCTCTTTTTTTGAAATTCCCTTTTTAATGGTCCTGGACGATACTGGAGAATATTGAGGCCAAAACACTTTGGTCCATGGAGCAAGAACATATTGCCCAATCCTGTGTAACTTTTACCAGCCTCCTGTCTGCACTATTCCTGAATTATATTCAAAAACGCTGTCCTGAGTTTTAGACTCATTCCATTATAACTTCCTGATTTTGCAGCCAACTGCAAGGGGTTGTTTGTGAGGTACGTGATGTGTGAACATTGCACATATGGCATACAGGGATTAGGAGCAGCCTCACAATCTAAACCCCTTATTTTGCTACAGAGACCTTACCTTCTATTTGCCACTCATTCTCATATTTTGAGGTTGTTCGTCTATTTGATCTTTCCCGCATGTCTGGAAGCCTCTTTTTCATCTTTCCAAACCACTTTCTATCCTTATATCTTTTTCTTCTATCCGTATATCTTTTTCTTCTTTGCTTGGATATGTCACAGAGTGTTTCAAGATCTTTGTGTGTGTGTGTGTGTGTGTGTGTGTGTGTGCGCAGTTGTTATATACTGTATACTGTATGGAAATATCAAACTCACCATAGTTCAGCCCTCTTTGTGTGATCCTCACTTTGATCCCAGGGTTAGCTACAAGCTGTAGTAGGAGCAGACTTAACAAGAGGAAAAAACACCAAATCCTTGTCGCCATCTTTCCCTTTTTCACAGTGACCTGCTACCAACATTTTGATTAAGAAATTAATAATATTAAAGTGCCTGGATAAGTGACCTGATTTGCAAAAGTATAAATCAGGACACTTAAATGACTAAATATGGGCTTCGAAGACCAGCTTTAGGCACCCAGTTTTGAAAATCTTGACAGTAGTTTTTGTTTGTTTTTTTAAAAGTCGTATGGAGATTTTCAGAAAGTTTCTTATTCTTCATAAATGTAAAGAATTCTGTTTATTACCACCCCACTTTTCATATGTTAATAAATGTACTCAAAACTAGCTCTAGAATCAGTGTACAATATCCCTAGTTCTAGAATCAGTGACTCAATGTCACACTGTAAGACTTCATAGGGGTTCTGCACAGTTCTGTATGGTGGTGGCTGGTAAAGAAATCAGGAAAGCTGTAAATTGTTAAGTCCCTTGGAATACATTTAGACTTGATGTCAAGAAATATTTGAGAACTGCAGTGATATAAAAGCTGAAAGCTGATCTTCCCTGTAACCATGCCCAAGACATTTAGGGTTTTATGGTAAAACCAATCACTTCAAATTCCACTGAGATACTAAGCAGAAAACAGCAGAGATCCTGAGGCACTTATGCACTCTGTAGTGATGTGTACAGTATAGGAAACAAAATTATTATTTCCTCCAGCTACTTTCCCAAACTACAAAATCTTATTTCAGGCTGACAACCTTATTTCAACTTCACTTCGCTCAGGCCTGATTCAGCCAGCAAGTTCTCATTCAAACTTGCTCCACTACTCTTGCCAGGCTAGATAAGAAAGAGATAGAAACAGGAGTTACTAGCTGATTGATACCAGGGTGCAACTCTCTGTCACTCAAGTCAATGGGACTTGAGCTATTGACTTCAATGGACAGAGGACTGTGTCTTTAGTGTCTTTACGTAATATGCAAGAGAAGCACCGACAACATGGATCACACACAAAATTGCTCTGACATTTATTTCCAGTAACTGAATAAATTACTTCTTTAAATAATTTAATTTTCTTCTCAAGTTTTCAAACACTTTTAGATATAAGAGGGAAAAGACAAACTCCTTTCCCCCCATCTATGTACATTTGCAAGCCTTATCAGAATTAGTGAAGGTAGTTGACTCTTAACTTCTGCTATTCATGTTTGTGAATTGACCCTTAAAAGTATAATCTCCACTTCCACTGACAGTTACTACTTAAATCAGCCTGTGTACTAACAAAGACTTTGGGTGAAAACAGACATGACGTTAACCACCCTTGGTGGTTATTTATGCATGTTGCAGGGCTGTATTGGTGCCCTATGCAGCCCTGAAACATGCATAAATGACCACCAAGGGTGGTTAAAGGGTGGTTAGCGTCATGTCTGTTTTCACTCTTACTTGAATCCTGTACAATAATTTCTGATACAAAAACATTTTCACCATTGTCTTCGGCAGGCAATAAAACACAAAGAATTACAGAAAGCCAAATTACATTTTAAAATTGCCACAATTCCATTTAATTCTTTAAAATTTCTAAGATCACTATCTCTCTAGAAGAAAAAATCCATGAACATGATGTCAAAACTCCTTAAGTTGTAGACCATAATGTGACTAGAAGATCCACAATTGGGTTTTATTCTTCTCTAAAATTCCATATGGTACTCATTACATCCTGAGTTCAAACAACAAATCTCCATAACTGTGCACCAGAAAGGGTGAATAACTCTCAAATGTAAAAAGAAACAAAATATTTCACCTGGTTTGCACTCCAGGACAGTGCATTGGTTTGCCACTCCAGTATCACCCTTTAGCATAAATGTGGCTGTATGGTTTAGCTTCTCTCTTTCGCCAAGATTTCCAACTTGTGTGGCTGCATTTGGGGGAGTGCGTTTGTTCGTTGGGAAACAAAAAAGCCAGGACAGAATGCACTCAATAGTTAGAAGAGTTAACCCTTTATCTTCACTAATACTTGGAGAAATGCAAACTAATACTGACAGAGGAAAAATTATCCAAACCTAGGCATACAGTGGGAATGAGATAATAGTGGGAATACTCAAAAGGTGTTTTTATTTATTTATTTATTTATTTAATAAATTTATACCCCGCCCCTCCTGCCACGCAGCCCGGGGCAGCTTCCAACAATTTAAAAATACAATAAAAACCATTTAAAACACTCATAATAATAATACTATTAAAATATTAAGACAGGGCTAAAGTCATACATATAATAAACAGTATAAAGTAAACAAAATAGGTGGGGGAGCTAAACGCCTCACCCTACCCTCCCTCCCTCCCAAAGGCCTGGGCGAACAGCCAGGTTTTGCAACTTCGCCGGAATGTCAACAGGCTAGGGGCCAGTTTTTAAACTAGATGTTACCATGCATGGCCACCCAGTAACCAATTATCCAACCTCCTATCTGAAAGTGAATCGGGGGGGGGGGAATGTGTGCTCCCATAAGTCATGCAAAATCCACTCATGGGGCATTGCCAAAAAATCCAGAGTCTCCCATGTGGGGCAAGCCAGGAAAGTGGTAGCATGGGCACCCATGCATCCCCTGCCTGTATGAACTGGGGTGCCCACCTACACCAGCAGATGGGTTCCCCACTCAGAGGCACTGTGGGCATGGGGGACAGTCTTTGCAAGTCACAGGAGCTGGCTGCAAGCACTGGGGAGTTCAGTTCCCCAGAGTTCATGGTTGGGACTTATCAATTTCAAAGACCAGCCCAATGCGCTCCCCCCTCCACCATGGTCCACGGCAGGGGGAGTACCAGGCGGCTGCTAAGGTAGTCACACTGTGAGCCGACCATTAGAATCCCTCCCCATGCACTCCACCCGAGTGACTGTCCTGCAGCTGTGCCACTCAGTGGCCATGGACTCCTTGCCTTGCTTACTTAAAAACACACAAAGATAACCAAAAGTGGTGAGCATCGGTAAAATAATAAACAGACTACAATATTTATTTTAGTCCAATTTATATGCCACCCTTCCTGCAGAGGAATCAGCTCTTTCAGTATTCCTTATTTCCACCTCAGAACCCATAGCCTGAAGGAGGAAACTTCCCTACAGATCTCCTTTTGAATCTGAAATGATTCTATAAGGAATGGAGCAGTTTGCATCCCATAAAATTAGCTCTAGTTCGTTCTATTCCTAGAAACAAGTAGATAGTTCAAGATTCCAGAGGATCTTCAGGAATACTACAATACCGGACAGATGAATACCTAAAAGAAGAAATTTAGAGAAAATGGCTTATATTATTATTTATTATTTATATATCATCAGCAATGTGCCTGGCATTCAAGTCATGATTATAGAGAGAGATGCCTACCCCAAGGGGCTTACAGTCTAGAATAAAGAAAGTTTTAAAAAGCTAATAGTTAAATCATGGTTTTGGAATGTTTGCATTGCTGCAGTGCCTAGAACAGGGGTGAGAAATCTTTTCCCTCCCAGGGGCCACTTTGAAAATTAGTACAGTTACAGTACAAGTTCCGAAGCCACATAGAAGTTGGGGGTGCTTAAGGGGTATGTTCAGGAACCCTGAACTCATTGCTTGGAGCTATGAACTGAATCCAGGAGCCAAACCCAGAAACTCGAAAGGGGACAAATAAAAACAACTGTGGACCACATTTGGCCCCCAGTCCTATGGTTTTCTCTTTCCCTGGCATGGAAAGAGTTATGCCGATCATCTAGAATCTACAACTGGAAACCTCAGGTGGATCATGAAAAGAAACTTTCCAACATCGGCATTTGCCACTCCAGGGTAAAGGCCATAACTGACGTGTATGCTCAAACATTGAACAATGAAGTTAAAGGAGTCACTACCTCATACTAAGGATTAATTCACACAAGTGCTTCACAGTGGGGAAGGGAGACTAGAGCACAGCAATGATTGATATGCACATACTTGCTTGCACTACAAGCCTCCTTCACACAGGACAGGGAAGACAGTGCAGACTACACGCCATGTTCCCTTCCCCGCTGAGAAGCAGTTGGGTGAATGAGTCTCAAGATAATTAAAGTGGGTAGTAAGAAAACACACCTTCCTTTCTCCAATCACCACCCACACGTTTGATCTCTGAACTCTCAGTCTCATAATTCTGGAGTAAAAAAGCTGCAGCTAGAGCTGAGCTGGACTCTTAAAGGAGTCAGCTCAGCCTCTACTAAGTAGCTTTGAAGCTGTACAAAGCATTCTAACTTTTCAAGTGTGATTAATTGTTCCTTTGTTTAGCATGTTTCATGTTCAGTTAGTACTTACAAGTGAGCATGTAAGTTTGCACCTTATATTGAGTTCCTAAATGGTGATGGTAATAATCACACCTGCACAAGTTTCCATGCATACTTGATGTACCTGTCTCTTTGACTATGATCAGTTTGTTCAAGCAAACACTGCAGGAAAGGTACCACATTACTTTATATCAATGCTTTGGACTGGAAAAAGAGTACCTTAAAACACTGTCCAAAATAAAATAATGTTGTTGACAGAGAGAAAGTAATTCAGATGTGAGAGTAGGCAAGCTTTCGGATCACAAAATGTAAATTAAAAGGTCAGAACTGAAGACTGAACAAATGCAAGAGACAAATTGATTAGGAAGAAAAGATACAATGTAAGGAACACAGCAGAAAAGTGTCAATAACAGTTATGCATGAATATAAAGGTTTATGAAGTCCAAATCTATATTTAGGCCACTTACCTGTTGTTTACACCTACCTGCTATGTTCCCTACATTGTATTTAGATTGGGTGGAGGAGGGGTGGGGGGGTGGTCAAATGCAGCCTTTGGCCATTTTCACATGGCCCCTTTCTAGTTCCTGGATCCAGTTCCTACCCAAGCACTAAAAAACTGAGCTAAGGGTAAGAGAGGGAGGGCTTGCACAGTGAGAAGAGGAGACACAGCCATGGCACAGATCCATGATCTGGACCCATTTCCTGAGTGCATACCGTAAGCATCCCCACCACCAATGTCTGTGTGGCCCGCAGAACTTCTACTAATTTTCAAAGTGGTTCTATGAGGAAAAAAGTTTTGCACCCTGTAGGGCTTCAACGGGACTACTCTGGACTAAGTGGTTTGTGGATCCCAAGCAGGGCTTCAATGGGACTATTCTGGAGTAACATTCTTCCCAACATTCCCTCTTTGGGTGCTGAATCCCACCATCTCTCTTGTGAGGGGGCAGGGGGCAAAGTCCCTTTTTGAAGGGAGACACAAGAAAGGCAGTATTCAAAATTTACAGATTTCCTGCATTGAGCAGGGGGTTGGACTAGATGTCCTCTGAGGTCCCTTCCAACTCTAAGGTTGCTTTTACACGAGTGGCGGGATGTAGCACGTTGAAGAACACGCTTCCTTAAAAGCCCTGTGGGGTGCATTTAGATGCACCGGAAGTAGGGTGGTCATACAGGAAGCGTATGATAAATACATGTTGCAGGGCTGCACCGATTCCAGTGCAGCCCTGCACCATGTATTTTTCATAGGCATCCTCTTTTAAAGGGGAGGTACGGTCACCCTAACCAGTAGCCAGTTGCCATAGAAATCATGGCTCAGTGGTCTTTTTAAACACTTGGGAAGACTCAGTATCGGGGTTTCCCAAATGTGCCTTCAAAAAGACCACACAAGCCACGATTCCTATGGCAGCTGGCTACTTTCGGTGCGTCTAAACGTGCTCCACGGGACTTTTCAGGAAGTGCGTCCGTCAACGCGCTGCATCCAGTCGCTCATGTAAAAGCAGCCTATCTATTTGAAGACTCAGGCACCTCTTTCCTAGGTCACTTCACAGGAAAAGCACTTGAGAGGACAATGGGGAGATGACAGGAAGACGGGAAACTAAGTGGAATGACAAGAAGAGCTTCCCTTCTTCTTCTTGCACTTGCAACGTTTGGGGCGGGGGTGCCAGTAAGTACAGGAGGAGCAGAGTTTATTCACTGAAAGGGCAGGGCTTGTCTCTCAGCGCTGGCAATGTTGGGAGCTATGGAGTAAAAGCAAAATGCAGTTTGTGGATTGTGACCATCAGGAATGAAAACCCCCCCCACATTTTTTAAAAAAAAAATTATTCCCTGCAGGGAATCACAAGCCCCCTTGCCCCTATCAGTGAAAATGGCCATCCCAGGTAACGGTTGGGCAAAGCCTTCTACTTTGTTCCGCCGGCTCAGATTCCACACTAAAAGCGCATGCGCCCAGGGCAGAGCGCGGAGCCATCGATTGGACTCCGCAGAGTATGGTAATAATCGCCAAATAATCGATCGATAGCGTCACAGTTTTCCTTCCGGTTGGCGGCGCAGGGGCGGAGCTTGTGTGTCACCGCTTTGGTGGAAGGGGAAGGTGACGCTTCTCCAACCAAAACAACAAAGCCCAGCAGCCCCTGCGCCGCGGAGGGGCTCTCCAGGATCCCGAGGAAGCCAGGAGATGTTACAGCCATGAAGCTACGGATCCGGCTTCAGAAGCAAACGGCCCCACTTGAGCTCCAGGGGGAGGAGCCAACATTGGGGGAATTGCGCGCGCAGTTGGGTCAGGTCCTGCTGTCCTGGGGCTACAGGTAACGCACGGGCCGAGGGGTGGAGGGGAGCCGCCCCCCTGAGCAGGGGGAGCCTAGGGGCTGTACGAGATGCGGTGCAAGGCGGCCCACGCGGGCGCCCCATGACACCAGCTCTCCCCCTCCCCCCGCGCAGGGACAAAGGGTGTCGCTAGACTGAGGGGGTGGGGTGGGTTTCTCTGGTGCCCAGTACGTGAGTGAAGCCGAGGCCAACCTCTCTGCAGCGCTGAATTGATTCCTGCAAGGGTCTGAGCCTGTCACCTTGGGCAGCAGGGAGATAGCAGCCCGCGCTTGCCTCGGGGGGGTGGCCGGTGTGGACGGACTGGCGCTGGGGTCCACACTCCTCACACTGTCGGCAGTATCGCTAGAGAGGCCAACTGAATAAGTCTGAGCACGGAACTGCCCCACACCCTGCCCTAAACGATGGCAGCCCCCAGCAGCAGTGCTGAATGATGGGGAGGGGTTTGGTAGCTAAGATAGGAGAAATAGGTCTCTGGGCTCTAGAGCTGGCCATCTCCTGCTTTTTACCATATTTGAGATGAAAATAACTTAATAAAAATGATGCAGATTATGTTTGTTCATCAGACAATTTCATCTTCAAACTTCACTGTCCTCAAGTATGACAGAAATGGAAACGAAGAGATTTATAGGGTGCTTGAAAAACAAAACCTCAGCATCTCCTTAGTTTATTAATTTGTGATGCAGAACTTTGCTTCTTTCCAAGTCATGGTTATGTAATATGAAAGTGAAAGTTACCCTCTCTCAAATCCTTGGCACAGTTATGACTGTTCCATATAAAAATAATACCTACAAGTAATTTAGATTAGCAAATGATGGCTATGCTTAGTTCAGCTTTATATCTTCTAGCTTAAAGGGGTGGCTTGTTTCAACATTCACAGAAAGGTTTTTGTGAAAGGCTGGTAATGTCAACAAGCATTTGAGACTAAAATTCTGTGTTTTGAAAATAAATGGTTGAGCTTTCTTCAGAAATCTGGTCATAATTACAGATTATTCTACATTCATATAAAGATGCTGAAAACATCCCAGTGCATTTCAAAACTGATATAAATAAATACACCCTGCAGCACATAGCATGATATGTTGTCAGGCAGAATTTGGACTAGGGTATTGGGACAAAAGATTAATATTATGACCGTTTTCACACAAGACACTCTCCACCCACTACCCACCCACCACCCTCCCACTATATATGTTGCAGGGCTGCAGTGTCTTGTGTGAAAACACCCTATGAAAGTATCCTGTGTGCGGTGCTGGTCATTCCATCTCAAGAAACATATAATTGAACTGGAAAAGGTTCAGAGAAGTGTAACAAGGATGATAGAAGGGATGGATTAAATTCCATATGAGGAGAGGCTCAACAGGTTGGGGCTCTTGGAGAAGAGGCATTAAGTGAGGGATATGACAGATGTTTATAAAGTCATGAGTGGCATGGAGAAAGTAAACGGGGAACTGTTGTTTGCCCTTTCTTACAATAAGAGAACATGGGGACACTGAATGTTTTTAGACAACTGCCGCCCCACCCCAACAATCCCCCACCCATCATGTTCCCCACCAATCACCCAATGCAGCCCTGCAACATGTACAATGGGTGAATAATTAGTGGGAAATAGGTGGGGAGGGACTTGTCTAAAAACACCCTGTGAAGCTAAATGACAGCAGACTTAAAATGAAGAAAAGGAAGTACTTTTTCACGTAGAAGCCAATGCAGTTTTGGAACTCGTTGCCAGAGGAAGCTGTTAAAGCCAGCAGCATAACTAGGTTCAAATGGAAATTAGATACATTCTTAGAGGATAGAGCCATAAACACCTACTAGCTGGGGATTAAACCCTTGGCTACCGGTAGTTGAGAGTGGTTACCAGGTGATGGATTACATCTCCAAGACTTGTACTTTTACTTCTCTTGAGCTACCAGAGTGGGCCACTGTCGGAGACAGAATGCCGGGCTAGATAGACCACTGGTCCAACCTGGTATGGCACTTATGTCTTTTAAGGTCCCTGACGGTCACCAGTACATCACCTTGTACAAATGTCCCCTAAAAGATTCTCAAAGTAGTCAATTATTCTGTGTTTAGAAACGTTTTCAATTATTTTGATTGTAAAAACCTATCCAGCAGAGGAAAAGTGTGAAATTGAGTTTCATTAGCAAAGCTGAACAAATTATTCTCCGGTAACTGTTGTTTTTAGAAAGAAAGCGCTTTCAGTGATAACGGGGTTTCCAGATTTGATTTGCAGGTTATATTTTTCTTCCACTGAAACATTCATTTTGGCAGATGCAGATTGTGTGCGAGTTATTTTAAATATACTCTACCACAATAGTTCCTTTTCAGATGCTTGTCCTGCATCCTCCAAAATCAGCATGTTAGAAAGCAGATCTGTTACAAGGATGTATTGCTTGCAGAAGCAGTTTGTTCAAAAATGGTAAATATCGACCTGGAATTTCTAGAGGGTTTTTTGTTTTTCAATTATTGAAGCAAACTTGAACATGAATAGAGAGAAAGCAGGCAATATCATTTCAGCATCTGTTGAGGTTTTATACTCTCATAGGCATTTCATAGGCATTTTATACTCATAGGCATTTCTGTGGGCATGCGTGGCTAGTTTAGCCCAGTACATAGACGTAAAAAGGCTATTTAATTGTACCATGGGTTGTGTAGTCTGAATGGTGGTTTGAAGGTGATGCCACCAAATATCCTCTTGTACCTCATTTGTGTCTTTTTGCAGTTTCGATACTCAGTTTGCAATAACGTTGAACAACAAAGATGCCCTCACAGAAGATCAGGAGACCCTAGCATCGTATGGGATTGTTTCTGGAGACTTGATATGTTTGGTACTAAAAGATGCTAATGCAGCACCTAACTTACCACCATCTTCATCCCCTCCCCGAACTAACCTTGAACCATCCACCTTGACCGCCTGCCACAGTCAGCCCAGCAATCCAGATAAAGAAAGGCAAAATGGATTGTCTGAAGACTGGAAAGCTCAAACTGAACTTCAAAAGAGTGACCATACGGTAGGTGCTTAAATGACTGAGATGAATAGATACTGAAATAAGATTAACAACTTGTTAATACTCCTGTGCTGGATGTTACACCATATAGTACAGTGCATCGTAAGAGTATTGTGGTTTGTTTGATGTATGGTAATTCACTTGTTAGGATGGTATTTTGGTATTTGTGGCTTATTGAGGCTCATTCTTCCTGTCGAAGTTAGTTACATCGTTCTAGGGTGTTTCAAATACCACTTGAGTTCTTTCTGTAGAGTTCTAGATTAGCTATGTATGCATGTGTTATTTTTGGAGGAGTTAGGAATGTATACCGTTGTTCGTTCTTCCTTTTTATTTAAAAAAACGTACTCCCAAAATTCATTATAGGCTCACTTTTTTCTTGACAACCAGAACCACTCTGAAATAACATAGTTGGAGGAGTGGGTGATTCCTTGCTTGGCTGCAATAATGTCTGTAATAATAATGTTTCATGGCTCTGTCATTTACACGGTATCTTACCTCAACAGATTGCATTGTATTATTAAACAACTGTAAATTGAAAAACCAAAACCAAACCATCTCAAACAAAGAAGGGCTATCATTCAAAAGAAGCATCTCTCTGAGATTTACATAGCAATTCTGAATTGTAGCTTCATAAGATACCCAAGGACTATAGGATCTAGTAGTATTCTCTTTGTAAGCCTCATATGCATTTGGGTATAGATTTCTGAATGCTACTTTGTTTTTGTTGCTGTCCCTTTAAGGAAGGATCCAGCCAAGTGTTTGCTTCAGGGGTAGTCCCAGATGATTATGAGCTACAGGAAAGTACGGGTTCTTATCCTTCTGAACCAATGTTATGCAGCGAAGCTGTAGATGGCCAAGTCCCACACTCCCTGGAGAGACTCTACCACTCTGCTGAATGTACCAGTGCCAATGATGCCTTAATAGTTGTGGTACATCTTCTTATGATGGAGACAGGCTATGTGCCTCAGGTAAGCCCGAAAGTGAAAGAGAAACCTCCCATTGAGCTTGCCAAAACAAACAGGAATATTATATGTGCAGAAAAATAGCTTAAGCACAGGAATATCTTAGCAGTTGTGTGTGTGCATTGATCTTTTTTTGTTCATTCACTCAGCAACCGTGGAAGCTGAAGGGCCAGCTCCCTGTTTATCCAGTCAGTGTGCCACAAGCCTGAAAGGGAGGTAGCCCCTCTAGAGAGAAACCCAGCCTCAGTGTCCTTTGGTTCTCAGCCTCTCTGGGTGTTTTTAAACAAGATGCTACCACACATGGCCATGCAGGACCCACTCATCTCATCACCTATCTGAAGGGAGGAGCAGGGCAAGAGTGCTCCTGTGAGCCTCACAGCATCCACTGATGGATCACTGTTGAGATATCTGGAGTGCTCTGTGCGGGGCAAACCAAAAAGGTGCGTGGCAACCACGCATCACTTGCCCGTATGAATGGTAGCAGCCAGCCACCCCAGCAGACTGGTCCACCGCTCATAGGCACTGTGGGTGAGGGACACAGTCATTGCAAGTCACAAGAGCGGTCCGCGAGGACTGTTCATGCTGGGACAGGTTAATTTCAAAGGCCAGCCTGGCATGCTTCCTCCTCCCCCATGGTCTGTGGCTGGGGAGTGCGAGGCGACTGCCACATTAGCCATGCTAGGAGCCACCTGTCTGAATCATTCCCCATGCACTCAGCTGAGTGGGTTCTCCATGGCAGTGCTGCTCAGTGGCCATGGACACCCCCACTCCTAGCCTTGCGAGTTTAAAAACACCTTCTGCCCAGACTGCCACAGTATACAGATGCCAACTGCTTACTTTAGGTATAGGGAGAACTGTGTTTAGATTTGTCTCAAAAGGGAGATTCCATGCATTGTAACCATGAGTACATGTGTAGTTTCCTCACAAAATGCAATCTTTAAAGCACCGTGGGTGTGTGGAGAGGATGCAGTTTTCCATTGTTAAAATCCCTGGGAGCTGAACCTTTGACTTCTGTAGCAAAGGACTACAACTTTTATATTCGCAGGCTATCGTCTGTTTGGAATAATGAGTTGCTTGTACACAGGAGCCGGGTGCATAACAAAGGGCTTCTGTTGCAACTCCTCATCCACATGCACACTTGATTTCATTTGATTTTCAACTTGTATTGACTAATGACTTCCTGTCTATCCACATATGATGAATCTTCTCTGCCTTTTGCTACTAGCGTTAGGGTGTATTGAATTGCTGTAGTCATGGCCTGAGTGAGATGTGCCTTTATTCATTGTGGCCAGATGGCCTGGAAGCATCAACTGAGATTGCAGTATGCAGTTGTGAGGTGATGGGGGGGGGGGGGGGGGGAATATTGGAATCTACCTGCACTTGTAAAGGGTTTATGCCCCTTTATGAGATTCTAAGTTAGACATTGTTGAAGAAATTGAGGCATTCCAGAATTGGAATAGAGTAACTTTTTCTTTCAATCTGCGATTCCAAAAGTTCTTGCAAAAAATCTGAGACTTGTACAAAAATACCCATTTCTCACTTTCGTCTAGTTTGTTGGTTCTGAAACTTTTGCCTGTGTGCCTCATTTTGAAATTTAAATACAATTCCATGATTCCAGGCAATGGGTTCATGACTCCGAGAGCACGATTTGGGAACTTTTGAACTACTTGCTTGAAGCACATATATGAAACTTTTGAAGCTAGCAAGGCATCTCCTTTTATTAAGTTCATTTTAAAAGTTTGTATGTACACATTATTTAATATGTACACGTGCATCCAGGGAGCTTGCACATACATCTTTAATTTACAGGCTGACAAGCCACTTGCTTGATAAGAAGCATCTAGATACATAGGGATGGATTATTATTATTTTTATTAATTTATATAGCACTAGCAATGTACCTAGCACTGGATGGTATTAGAGACAGGTCTGTGCTCCAAGGGGCTTACAACCTGGGAAAGACAAGGGAGAGAGGAACATGGGGAGAGACAGGGATACATCCATGAAGCTGAGAAGTCACAGGTGCATGTGCTTAGCTTAGTTACAGAGGTGGAGGAGACCCTGAATTACAGGACAGAAGAAGCATCTACAATGTATATACAAATAATGTGTGTCACCTTAGAAAAATGAAAACGAAGACCAATGGCTTTACTGACAGAGGTGAAAAAAATCTCAATGCTACTTTTTAAAAACCTAAACAGTTTTCTTTATGGCTTATGGGTTTTGTTAATAATTTTTGAGATCACTGTTAATAAATATATAGGTTAAATGGCAGATACGATTTACTCATGCTTAGCTTAAGCTCATGCTGATAGTCATTGTACTGTAACATGTTTAGAGTTTTTTTCATTATGCTGTGTCACACGCATACTCCAAACAATTTCTGGCGCTGTTAGTTTTTTGTTCTAGGTACAACTAGACTCAACTCAGTCATGATCACAGTGCTGAAGAATGCAGGGTTATCTATCTTTTTGTTTACTTTTAGGGCATTGAAGTCAAGGCAGTGTCAATGCCTGAGAAATGGAGAAGTGGAGGTGTTTATAAATTACAGTATACTCACCCCCTGTGCGAAGATGGCTCTGCTGGTCTGACTTGTGTGCCTTTGCGGGACCTTATTGTCATTAACGGTAACTTGCCATTCATCAAAACGACTTTGGATTAAGTGGCTTTGACCAGCCTCTTATCTGCTACTCTGTTAAACAAATTTGTTTCATCCTTTTCCTTAGGAATGGTCTTCTGTATCTAGTTTTGAAACCCTTAGAATAATCTCCCACCCCTTCTGCAAGCGATAAATGCAATTGCCATTCTTTAGCAAAGTAGGGCTGGTATGGGCTTGTCAGTAATGTTGTCCAATCAGCTGGGCTGCCAGGCAACGAGGAGTTTGTTTTCTGATGCTTGCATGTGCCTGATCAGTTTCTGCTTGGGAGCTGAACCCTTGTTTCATCAGTATTACTAGGCTATTCAGCCTGCTGAAAGCATTTTTTTTGATCAGCATGTTTGAAAATCTTTTAATTCTATCTTGGCTGATGAGCATGTTTGAAATACAGCACAGGGCTCCAAAACAGGTCTGAAAGCTTTTTGTCTGGCATCTTCTCATTTTCCATGTTATTTCTGATTTGGTTATTGGGAAATCCCAGATTCTCAAAACTCATCTTAGCAACACATCTAAGCACATTCACAAATGATGTCCGTATCGTTGGGAGTTTTCTGTCCTGTTCTATCACTTCAGTCACTTTCACATTTTTCAGAGCTCTTTTCTATGTGGATTCTAGTCATAGAAGCATGAACATGAACAAGCAAACAACCTTTTTAAAAAATACCCACTAAAAAACCTTTAGAAAATTCCATGACTCGACTAGCTCTTCAGATCTCTCAGAATATGGGACAGAGCACACATTCCCGTCTAAGACAATGAACATTTTTGCCTAATAAAAGTATTTCTCAGAGTTCATTTAATAAATGAGAACCATGTCTCCCTAATAACTCATTTCTGAGCTAATCTACTTTTGAAGACTGTTTGGAAGCTGCAGCTGGTGCAGAATGTGGCGACAGGTCACCTGGAGCACATTACACCGGTGCTCCAAAATCTGCACTGGTTGCCTATTGTCTTCTAGGCACAACTCAAGGTGCTAGTTTTGACCTTTTTAAAGACCTAAGCAACGTGGGACCCACTCATCTGCCAAATTGCCTGTCCCACCATGTCGCATTGCGGCCTTTGCAGTCGGCTGGCGATGTCTATCTGGAGGGAACGGTTTTTAACCTGGTCACCATGGCAACGAAGGCGTACTTGGCCCCGCTCCGCAGCTGTGGAACTTCCTCCCCCGGGAGGTTTGTTTATGTCTGGGCTTGAGTGCCTTTAGGAGGCAGTGCAAAACTATTTTATTCACGAGGGCATTTGGCAGTGGGGTTTAGGGGAGGGGGGTGTTGTGAGGGAATAGGTGTGAGTTAGGAGGTTGGGGTGGAGAGTGGTTGGGGATGGTGTAGGGTTGTGGCGTATTTTATGTTTTTATATTTTTTTGGTGGCTTTCCAGTTTGTATTTTACATTTTGATATTGTAAGCTGCCCTGAGCCGCCGTTGGCAGGAAGAGTGGGATAAAAATTAAAATAAATATAAATAATTGTTCTTACTGATTTTGAATGGTTCACTGCATACATCTAGCCTCCTTTCTTGGTTTTGTTGTGCCTGACTTGATGACAAACTACAGCAGGTGACACTTCTTTAGTAGTGTAGCAAGAATCCTAGATTTTTTAGGCCATTTTTAAACAGACTGCTGCCGGGTGGGGTGGGGGGTGGTTGTCCGTTTGTGGCTGGTGGAGCGCTGCTGCAGGGTCCGTGTGTGGGGGGGGGGAGGGTGCAGACGGGCACACACCCACCTCCATGCATGGAGCAACCCACCTTTTTGCTGACTACTCCGTGTGTGGGGTGGGTGGAGGGGTGTGGGCTACAGGAGTGTGCACCCAAGCACTTCCGCATTTTTTAAACGAGACAGCCCCCCATGTGGACACTGGATGTTCATGCGTGGGAGAATCTCGTTTTAAAAATGCTTACCGTTTCTCCTACATCAGTTTTTTATTGGCTGGTAACATGAAGTTGGCTATCTGCTTATTGATTTAAAATTGTGCAGGTTCAAATTTTTATCTTGCAGAACAGTAATGTGCTTGTTGGGGGGGCTGGGGGCAAGGGAGATAAAAACCTTTTCTCTTGAGGTAAGAGTTGGGTGGAAGTCTTAATTTGTCAGCACGTTTTAAATTTTTTTTTCTTCCTTTTTTGCATTTGCAGCAATGCTAATAATTGGCAATGAGGTTAAAAGTGTGAAGAAACTACCGCTGTTACCGGCATCCTTCGTTTGCTTTCAGGAACCAGGTATTGTGTATAATTTGACTCTTGAAAACAGCAGGTCTGAATCTTGAGAGTGGGGTTTAGCAAGATCACTGGCATAGAAGGGGATAGTAAATTTGTCAGAGAGAGCTGAACTCCCAGAAGACATTATAAAGGAACGGGGTGTCTACTAAATGAAAAGGGAACTGAATGTGATCTCGAGGAAGGAATAAATACAAGGGTGTGGTTTCTATTAGATCAGGATGCATTGCATTGCCTAGACCTGTCAAATAAGGGTCTTGAGTGGCCCTGTATGTCGGTAGTAATGATATAAATAGTGGCTTTTGGACTTGCTGTCTGTCTGCTCATTGTTTTTCTTTAACATGAGTGCAAACCTGACTGTTTTGTTCTCTAAAGTACTTTGACATCTCTGGCAGTTTCAGCAATACATACTCGGATTCAGTCCGCCATCCATAACAAAACTCTCATTGTCATTAATGGTGGCACGCTATTCTGCCTGTTCCTTAGCTTGTGCTACATTTCAATTTCTTGTGGAAATATTAAAAAATCTAGGTATGCAAAGAAATAAATCCAGGGTTACCACAGCTCCATTTTCTTTATAGAATAATAGGATTGAAGAGTTGGAAGGAATTTCTAGCCCCCTGGACTGAGGCAGGATACTGTATACCAAAAGCATCCCTATCCAGTCTTTTCTTGAAAACCTTCAGGGAAGGAGATTTCACAACCTCCCTAGGTGGCTTGCTCCACTGTTGAACTGTTCTAAGAGTTGGAAATGTTTCCCTAATATTTAACCTAAGCCTATTCTGGAATTCTAAACTCATTGCTGCTTGTTGTGTCCTTAGCGGCAGTGTCCGGCTAATGGCCTATAATTCCCTAGGTTTTCCTTTTTCCTCTCTCAAAAATAGGCATTAGGGGTGCAATCCTCATTTGTCCAGCAGTGCAAGGGGGCTGCACATATGTAAACCGTGTGCTGAATTAACTGAAGAAATTTAATTGTGGAGTTAGATGAAGAAAACTTGGAAACCTTTGTAGTTATCTTTGCAAACTCATGGAGAGCAGGCAAAATTCCAGGAGACTGGAAAAAAGCAAACCATGTCTACTTCTAAAGATGGAAGGCCCAAGGAATTGCAGGCCAGTCAGCTAGACTTCAGTACCTGGGAAGGTATTGGAACGAATGATAAAACAATTAATTTGTGACTACCTTGAGAAAAATGGGGGTTATTGCTAATAATCAATATGGATTTGTTAAGAACAAGTCATGCCAGACCAATCTTACTGAGTTCTTTGTTGGTGTTGCTGATTTACTAGACAAGGGGAATGCAATTGACAGACTATATAGATTTGTGGCTTTTGACACATTCCCACATCATGTTCTCATAAGAAAGTTGGAAAAAATATGGGATGTTATGAACTTCTATTAGATGGGTTCACGGTTGGCTGAAAAGCTACATTCAAAGAGTAATAACTAGTGGAGCAGTATCCAGCTGGGAGGTGGTATCAAGTGGAGTTTTCCTGTAGGGGTCTATTTTGGGTCCAGTCCTCTTCAACGTTTTCATTAATGATCTGGGGAGAGTATACTTGTCAAGGCCCAAAGTCTGTGTGCATGGGCACCAAACCTACCTCTTGCATGCTCACCCAGCGTGCATGTGTATTGTATCCCCAGCGAAGTCCCCTGCATCACACCTGTGCTTACGACATTCTCAAACGTTCATGCATCTATCCAGTTGAAATCAATAAAACTAGCCTGGGGTGAAATAATGTAGTCTCAGTGTTTTTTTGTGTGTGTGTTTTTTTTTTTTTAAAAATATGGTTTCTTGGTTTTAAGATTTCCTCAACTAGCTCCTTCAGGATTCTTGGTGCCATATCATCAGGCCCTGCTGTTTTGAATTCATACAAATTGGCCGTTAGCTGCAGTAAGGGTAATGGGCATCAGCTCTTCGGCAGAAAACCTGACTATCGGCACATAATTTTAGGAATATACTTATGTTCTGTGGCTGAAATCTGTCAATTGTCATTAGCCTAGAGCAAATGGTTTCCTAAAAATGGTTTGTATCTCCCTTTCAGTGTCTCCTAAATGCAAGAGAAAAAAGTGGCTGCTACTGAGTATGTACTACCAACAGATTTTCCTCAGTTTTTCCTGACTGGACTGTTAAAGTGGCTGCACCACTCTTTTTATTACTGACTCTGTCTATTGGACTGTGATGCTCTAAGAAACCACTAAACCTTGATAGAACTACAGAGTTGTTACGGAGTTAAATTTTTTCCTATATATTTAAATGTCTCATCTTTTGATTGTTGAAGACCATGGAAAAGAGAAAAATGTATAACAGTAAGATAAAGAATCTATGTCCCCAAACACCATAATTCATTTTTAAAAAAGAAACTCCCTTAAAACAATCTTGGAAATGCAAGAAATTCCTAAATGAAGGCTGAAACCCCATTCTTTCCTCACACCATTCTTCTGGCATATCGCAAATCTTGTAACATCACATTTGCTATCCTCAGTCACTCCATGAAGAGTTAAAGACAGAATGCTATACAGTGTCTGTCACAAAGTGTCCTTGACTAGGGTCTTTGTGCACAAGCATAATATCCAGGATTCTTTTATCTCATTTATTGCTTTCATAGATTGGCCAGTTTCCAGTGCTTTTTCTCTTATTCTGTTGGATTCCAGGAAAAAATAACCAAACGTGTTCAACATAATTGATTCCTCCACCCTGAATAGAAATATATAATTTTGTATGCAAAATAAAATCTATACACGTCTGTGTTTAGATATTATGTAATAATAATTTTCTCTGTGTTTTTGGTAGAAGAAAATGTTACAGGGGTGTATAAAGATCTCCAGAAACTGTCTCGTCTTTTTAAGGATCAGCTGGTATACCCTCTTCTGGCGGCTGCCCGGCAAGGTAAAAGGCGCTACATCGAGAAAGCAGTGTGTTTTATGATCTTTCTGCATGCTTTGTGGGAAGAAAACTAAATAATTGTCTAGCAATGTAGGGAAGAAGAAATGTTCCAACTTCTAGTGAAATTGACATATCTTTTAATTTGAGAAACTTTATTAAAGCTGATAAAGAACAGAGCCAACCCTTGTAGCTCAAGTTGAAAAGATCATTCCTATTTCAATTAAAAGTCGGAATATTTGAGCCAAGGGGTGCAGGGAAGGGTTATTTCCTGTGTTTGATGTCAGAATAGCAGCTAACAGCAAGTTTTCCGTTCCTTGGATGAAGTTGTGAGATGACCCTCTGCCAAGCTGGAGAAAAGCTGTAAAGAGGGACATTTTGAGGTGTAACTTTGAAAATCTCATGTTTCATTGTCTGCTAATGTAAAATAGAACTTCTGTCTTTAATTGGGTGTGTGTTTAATTTCTGGAACTAAACAAGAATTCCTCTCATGTTTTCTTAACCACCAACTCTTTTCTATTGCTTGTAAAGCATGACTCATTTCTTAGGCAATAGAGACGAAGCAGTACAGTGATCTCTTTTATTGGACCAACTGCAGTTGGAGGTGTGTGCTTTCCGACCTTGCAGGGTCCTTCCCCAGGCAAGTCAGGAGTTAGAATTGTAGACTGAGTAAAGCCGTGAGGTATAGACAGTGATCGGAAACAATGGCGAGGGGAGGGGTGAGAAGGTGAGAACGAGCCCTAGGTAGTAGGTCTGCAACTCAAAAGGGTGCAATGCAACTAAGAGTAGCTGCTGTTAGCAAGTCAACTTAAAGCTTCCTGTAGCTATAGATGGTCATTAGATGTAACAATTTTTGTAATGGCTTTTGAAACCCATATCCAAATTGAGTTTTTAGCTGTTTGTTTTTCTATCTAGTAGAGCTATGGATTTTAGTTCCCAGGCTCGCCTTTTAAAGGTGTTGCATAAGTTTCCTTTTAAGACAAGGGCAGAGAGGTCCGAAATAGAGTGTTCGCTTTGTGGGAAGTCAATGCCAACAGTAGAATCCATGCTCTGGCCATAATCTTTTTTTCTGAGAGAGTTCATGCATTTGTGCAAGGGGTGGTGGGTTTCACCTATATGTAGTTCCTATGCGGCCATAGAACCAGTTCCCCCGGAGGGTTACGGTACAGGTCTGTACTCCCTGTTGTTCCTGGTCCCAGAGAAATCTGAAGAATGGAGGGCTCTAGTGGACCTAAAAAAGCTGAACAGGTTCATGAAAATGAGAGAGTTGCAGATGGAGACAGTTCAGTCAATCCGCCTAGCAGTCTCCCAGGGGGAATGGCTGTCCTCTCTGGACTTCAAAGGAGGTGTACCTGAATGTACTGATCCCAAATAGCCACAGGTGGTGGCTGAGATTAACTTATGCAGGGAACCATTCACAGTATATGGTGCTCCCGTTCGGACTGGCGACTTCTCTGAGAAAGTTCACAAAGGTTTTTATACAGTTCACTTAGGGGAGCGGTAGTCACTCAGGCTTTCCTCCTTCAGACTCTGTATGAGGAGATTTGCTGGGTCTTCTTTCGTACATCTACCAGGCACTACAAAACTCAGATACAGGATTCCCCTGAGGTGAAATCAGAATTTAGGACGAGAATTTTACAGGGTGTTGTTGAAGGTGGTTCTTGTCTTTCTGCCTTTCCTACCCTAATTATGTCTGGGACGTTCCCGGTGTCCTGAGCTGGCCGTCCAGGAGGATCCCTGTGAGAAAGGAAAATTGGTGCTTACCTGGTGAATTATACTTCTACCAGGATTACTCATGGACAGCCAGCTTCCCACGCAGTTACTTAACTTTACTGGGTGGAACTGTCTGTTCCTTTTGGGTAGTTCTAAAAAATATTTTGGTAATTGGACAGGTTAGGTGTTATGTAGATTTTAGAGGAATGTTAGGTTATGATGGTATTACTGACTATTGCCTCCAGGGGGTCCGATCCTCTCTGTGCATGCTCAAAAAGTTGAATCAAGGCAGCTGGGTTGACAGGTAAGCACCCAATTTTCCTGTCTAATGACCATCTACAGCTACAGGAAGATTTAGGTTTACCTACTATCAGCAGCGCTTTTTGTTGTATTCCACCCTTTTGAATTGTGGACCTCCTACCTGGGACTCCCCTCCTCACCCCTTCCTTTGCCATTTTTCCCCCAGTCACTGTCTATACCTCACTGCTTTGCTCAGTCTCCAGTTCTAACGCCTGACTTGCCTGATGAAGGACCCTGTGAGGTTCAAAAGCTTGCATGCCTCCACCAGCTGTAGCTGGTCCAATACAAGATATCGCTGTACTACTTTGTCTCTATTGCCTATATTTGGGACTAACACAGGAATCTTACTTTCTCATTTCTCAGGTTCTCTCTTAGGTGTACAAAGAACAGGGTAAAATATTTTGTTTATAGTGCCTGTATTCATGTTTGTCTATTTCATATAGGACACTCTCTCTTCATTTTTCTTTAAGTCTTAGTATAGCACTCTTTGGCGTAACAATATAACAAATTTTGCAGCAAAAGGGAAAATAAGAAGTGCATCATGAAGGTCCCGAACCAGGCAAGGGCCCCTGTACAGCACGCACTTGTATGGATTAGCGCACAGCCTACTCTCTATAGTCTGAGGGTGAAAATTGCATCTTTCCTTCTAGCTCTGAATTTACCAGATGTGTTTGGCTTGGTGGTCCTTCCTTTGGAGCTGAAACTACGGATTTTCCGACTTCTGGATGTTTGCTCGCTCATCTCTCTGTCTGCTGTTTGCCGTGATCTCTACACAGCTTCAAATGACCAACTGCTGTGGAGATATATCTATCTGCGGGATTTCAGAGGTGAGTTCCTTTCTCCTAATCATGTATTCATGAAAAGGTCTGGAATGCAGTCTGAAGTTTTCCTTTAAGTAGAGTTTGACAATAGGAATCCTAAAGCAATTTCTTCTGTTGAAAAAGGACAGGGACAGAATCAGTTGCCAATTAGTAATATTAACCAACTGCACTGGCTAGGTTCCTGCACAGCACACACCTGCTTCTTCAGCTATTCTTGTATTATATGTCACTGATCTAACCAGTCCTTGTTAGTAGTTTTATGAGAAAAGGTTGAAGTAATTGAGTATGTTTAGTCTACCGAAGAGATTAAGGGGATGTATGATAGCAGTTTCCAAATATCTAAAGAACTGCCTCCAAGACAATGGTAAGGAACAAACTGTTCTGCATTGCTACAGATGGTAGGTCTAGAAATGATGGGCTAAAGTTACAGGAAGGTAGATTTTGGTTAAATAGCAAGAAAAATTTCCTAACAGAGCTGCGCAGCAATGAAACAGGTTACCTGTGGAAGTCATAGGCTTTCTGTTTCTGGGGGTTTTCAAAAAGAGGCTGAACATTCCATTGTCAAAGATGTTGTAGCTGTAGTTGGAATTGGACTAGTTGACCACAAGATCCCTTCTAACTTTAAGACTTTATGATTTCTGAGATGGCTGGTCACATGGTGGGGAACGTTCCTTGTTTCCAGTTGTTTCTTCGCCACTACCATAGCACCTGCAAAGTCTCGTCCAGCGGAGTTTTCCAGGTGGTGAGAGATCTGGTTAATCTCTCCCAGCAGTTGGCGCCATCCAATACCCACTGTGACATTTTTATATATTAACTTCGCAGACAAAATTGCTCATATTCACCATGACTTTGCTGTATTCATTTCTATGGCAGAGTCGGTGTTTGGGGCTGTGGAGGTTCAGCCTTGTCCTTTTTATTTTGATCAATTTCAGTCGGTATCACCCACTGATGCGGAGTATGTGCTTGAGGCTGTGTGGTCCACCAGTTGTGAATTAGATCCATGCCCATCCTGTTTGGTGAAAGCCAGCCGGGAGACATTGGGGCCATTAGTGGTTGGGGTTGTGAATGCCTCCCTTTGGGAGGGAACGATGTCGGACTCTCTTAAAATGATGATGGTCCGGCCTCTGCTTAAGAAACCATCTTTGGATGCTGACTCCCCGGCCACCTATCAGCCTGTCTCTAACCTTCCCTTATTAGGGAAGATTATTGAGCAGGTGGTGATGCATCAGCTCCAGGCCCATCTGGATGCTGTTGGATTGCTGGACCCCTTTTAGTCAGGCTTTCGTCCTGGGCACGGCACGGAGACTGCGCTTGTGGCCTGAGTTGATGATCTACGTGTGGAGCTCAACAGAGGGAATTCCGCTCTGTTGATCCTTTTAGCTCTATCAGTGGCTTTTGTCACTATTGATCACAGGGTGGTGTTGACTTCGGGACCTGGCAGGGGTGTGCGGGACCGCTCTTGAGTGGTTTTACTCGTTCTTGTCAGGGAGGTCTGAGTGGCTGGTGATGGGCAATTGCTTGTCATAACCCCATAATCTCCCCTGTGAGGTCCTGCAGGCTTCCATCTTGTCTTGTTCAATGAAGCCGATGGGCAAGATCATTTGAAAGTTTAGAGTGAGGTGTCATCAGTATACTGATGACACCCAGCTCTACCTCTCTTTTTCATCCTACCCAGGTCCTGCAGTCTCGATGCTTACCCGTTGCTTGGCTGCTGTGGGGGACTGAATGAGGGTGAGTCGACTGAGGTTGAATCCTGACAAGACTGAGGTGATGGTTGACCGGCCTTGTTACTTGGGGGGATTGGAACCCCAATTATTGATGGGGTCTGGCCCCAAGGTCACGCAGGTTCACAGCTTTCATTACCTCAAGGCTAGACTACTGCAGTGCACTCTCCGTGGGGATGCCCTTGAAGACTGTTCGGAAGCTGCAGCTGGTGCAGAATGTCGCTGCTCAGCTCCTTATGGGGACGGGTTGCCTGGAGCACATAAAACTGCTCTGTTTGAAATCTGCACTGGTTGCCTATTGTCTTCTGGGCACAATTCATGATGCTGATTTTGACCTTTAAAGCCGTAAACATCTTGGGACCCATTTATCTGGAATATTGTCTGGCCTAACCATGTCCCATCACGGTCTCTGCGGTCAGCTGGGGACATCCATCTGGTGGTCTCAATTTTTAACTTGGTTGCTATGATGAGGGCGTTCTTGGCCGCCGCTTTGGAACTCCCTCCTCCAGGAGGTTTGTTTATGTCTGGGCTTGAGCACCTTTAGGAGGCAGTGTAAAACAGTCCTGTTCACAAGGGTGTTTGGCAGTGGGGGCTTGGGTGGGGGGGTTGTCGGGGTTAAGGGTGAGTTAGGAGGTAAAGCGGGTGGGGGGGGATGTGGGGTGTTCTAAGTTATTGTATTTGTTTTACGTGTATTTTGTATTTTAATATTGTAAGCCACTCTGAGCCGCCCTTGGCGGGAAGGGTGAGGCAAGAAATTAAAATCAATAAATCAAATTCTATAGGGAAGCAGGTTTTTCATTGCAAGTTAAACTCCAGGCTTTATCTGAGTTCCTTTTATAAGAGGTTGTTTAGGAAACTAAGCAGTGATGGAATGAAAGGCAAAACTAGGACTTAACAATGACTATCTCTGAGATTTCTGTACTTGGAGGATTAGATGCTGCGGCATGACATCTGACATGGAGCAAACAGAATGAGCATGCTGTTTGGTAAAAAAACTTGTGATTCCATCTTCTAGATGTTTCAGTGGATGATTACTGCCATTTACATGCAAGGCAGTTTCCAATTTCATCCCCAGCCCATCACAAATCTCTAAAGCAAACATTTTATAGCTGTTTACTTCTGCATCTTAATATGAATATGACTTGCAAGAATGAGATCTTCATCAATATTTCATCTCTCCTTTACAGATTTTGTTGCTAGACCTCAAGACACAGACTGGAAAGAAGTAAGGGGTTATTTTATATGTTCTGCCTGGGAGATGACTTCATGTACTTGTTTAAAAGTGCATGGCTGGCCTAGAGATTCAGTTAAGAAAATAATGTTTTACAGCATTCAGAGTGCTCTATTTTCTGGCATAAGAGTTGAAGGTCACGTAAATGGGCTACAGTCGTAATCGGCAGGAGGACTCAGATTTTCTTGAATATTTAATATTCATGTTTATTACAGCTGTGTCTCAGGACCTATTGGGTACAGAGCCCCATTGTGCTAGGCACAGTTCAAATGAGTAATAAACAGTCCTGCCCTGAAGGACTTATGGTTAAGTAGACAGTGGAATAGCCTGAAAAGAGTATGTTAGTTCCGCAGTTTGGGGAGTGTAAGGGGAGGATTAATAAAAAAATATATTATTTTGATAAAGGTGGAGGAGGAGCAGGGTAGCTAAATGGGGAAGCAAGAGGGGACCTAGGTGCAAGAGTGTTACAGCTGAGAGGGAGAGGGATGGAGCAGCAGCCGGCTGGCATGTGGTAAAGGTGAAAACTGCAAAAAGTACTGACATAGAACTTGACCAATAGTGTGCTGCGGTTTCTTCTGCTGTTGACTGGGACGCCTTCTTTCCGAGGCCAGTTCCACCCTAAAAATGACTCTGTTCTAGAAGCACATGGCCGGCTGCTACAAGGGTTCTCGTGATCCCAGAGGGGGGGAAGATGGGGTTGCAATTCTTCCTTTTAGAGATTGGTAAAAAGGGGGGTAACTTGGAGTCCAATGGTTAACAGTCTAAAACTAACTCCCAATTCAGTTCTCAAATGGATTTCCAGCTAGTGAAGCACTTTGGCCAATGATCTGTTGCAGGAAACTATGAACCCCAAACTTATTATGACACCTGAGACAAATTTTCTGTGTCTTTTTCTTTTTGTAAAATATGCTTTCAAATTTATAATCTCATCAGCTTCGTATTCAGACCAAAGGAACTCAAAATGACTGGAAATATCTTAAGCCAACTATGTAGGATGCTAGTCTTCCACTGTAATCTGTTAGATTCTAAGGCAAATGGTAGCTATTAAACACCACAACAGTCAAGAACCAAATTCATTCTTGATGGAGAGAATGAATTATTTTAGTAGAGCTAGACCAAAGATGAATTTGTCCTGAGATTTGGTCTTAGTGTAAATCCACAAAATCATGGCAGTATTGCATTGCTGCTTTACCTGGTTAGGGATCTAAAAAGAAACACAGTTGGACATTTTCCACAGAAATTGTGCCACTCTGAATTTTGCTGATAGCTCAGTTAAGTTCAGTTCAGTTTTATTGCTGGCACTGGCTCTCGCCATGGCCCAAAATACAGACGAACAAACAAGATAACAACCAAATACAGCCATGGGTTATACAATATAAAAATAAAATAAAAATAAAAATAATAAAATAAAATACAGGCAAAGATACACCCTCAGGGTATCTTACTGAGATAAAATTACTTGGTCAACATGCCACGCAGCAAATAGCAAGGCCAAGTATCGTTTTAATACCAATCCAGGGTACAATACCTTCTCTAGTACAGGGCAGAATCCCTAATATAGGGCAAATGTCTGGCTACGGGTGCCTTGCTCTTCCGCGGGGGTAACTGCAGCTAAGCTTGTCCTTGGGAGGAAGGAAATAAATGTAGCTTTCTTCCTCATTCCAACGTCACCCAAAGGCTTTGCTTCAGATTGATTATAGCCTTTGGGCACAGGACCCCCGAACTTGTTGAGCCCACTAAAATGGAATCATATCCCTTCTTGCCACAGCCATCCCTTCCTTGGGTCCCCTATATGTCAATTGGCACCAGATGGATACTAGACCAGGTTTAACCAACCTACTGGTCCCCATACTGTCCATCAAGGGTTGTTCCCCACTTAATTATCTTATCTTGTCCCAGGGATCTTACTCCCAGAGAGGGCCTCATGGATATGGAGCCGTTTCTTAGCTGCTAGGTGGGTGTATATTGCCAAGTCTCTGATGGCCTCTTCTTGCGTGAGTGATAATAAATATCGAACAACATCGAGAGCTTGGGGCTCACAAGGGAGCCAGGGAACCACCCAAGTTGTCCTCAGGGCTTCGAAGTAGGGACACCTCAGGAGAAAGTGGCCTACATCTTCCACTTCCTGCTTATAGCAGGAACATAATCTAGCTTCCCGAGGGATGTGCCCATATCTTCCTTTGACTACCGCTCCTTTAACCATTTGCCAGCAGATGCTGATAGGCTGCCTAGAAGTCAATTTGCTGAATCAGGAGTCCTGCTGTGTGCTGGTAGTTTGTCCATTTGTTTCATTAACATGCTTGCTGTGAATATCTTCCTGGTGGGATATAGTGAGATCTTGTCTTCTGTTCCTTGGACAAGTGTGTGAAGGATGTGTGGGTGACTTGAGAAGTGAACAAGTCTGGAACTTAGAACCAAGCTTTTTGTTCAATTTCTTTTTGCAGTTGTACAAGAAGAAACTGAAGCAGAAGAAGGAAATCTCGAGACGGAGGCCCATATTTCTGCCCCCTTCATCCCATCCCATCCCATTTCATCCCCACCCCTTTCCTTCCAACCCATTTTCACCTAATCCTCTTTATCCCCCGATGATCATTGGTGGAGAATATGATGAGAGACCAACACTCCCATATGCTGGAGACCCAATTAACTCACTCATTCCTGGCCCAGGAGAAGCACCCGGTCAGTTTCCTCCTTTCAAACCACACTTCGATCCAATTGGTTCACTTCCTGGTCCAAACCCCACCCTTCCAGGCCGAGCCAGTTCCAGTGACAGATTTCCCACCAGACCTAGCCGAGGCCGCCCGATTGACATTCGCCGTGCGTTCATATGATGCTTGCCTCCTTCAATGAGTTTTTAAAATTTTAGTTCATGAGCTTGCTTTCTACCTGCAGGAAATAACATGGCATTGACATCTGCCTCTTTCCAATTATTATGATGCTTGTGCACAGTAGCATCTTGATTTCAAGCCCCAGGCTCATTATGATGATGCGTGTGCACAGTAGCATCTTGATTTCAAGCCCCAGGCTCATTAACTCTCCATCTAACAACTAATGCTGCCCCATCTAAAATGAAGGCTGTTTGAAAACGAAATCTCTGGGACAGTTCGTTTTTCCTTCTTTAACCATCTGTGAATTGCTTCTTAGAGGGCAGAAGGTTGTTGGCCTAATCTGCAGCATCCGATAAAGAGCACTTTAAGCACAAATACTCTGCGTCTGGACTGGTTATTATTTGAATGTGTCTGTTAAATGATCTGAATATAGAATGGATTCTATAACCAACCTCATTAAAAGCCTCTCTCAGTGAGGGAATCTTCTCTTCTCCCGTCCCACCGCACAAATGGTCTTTATTGATGGGATGTATCCCTCCTTCCCTCGGATAGGCTGGATCAACTTTATTGACATCTTCATCCCATGGGAGGGGCATAGCCCACCACAGAGTCCCAGTTTGTCGTGTCTTGCCGAGGGTACGAAGCAGGATCGTGGCTCCCTCTCTGGGAGCTTAGGCCTTAGGATATTTTTTCTTCTGTTCTTCTCTGGCCCGCTCCTCTCTCTCACGTCCCCTGTCCAGGAGGGCTGGGCTGAGCCACAGGCAGGGGACTAGGGGGGTCCCAGATTAGAGGGGGGAGCTGCTGCACTCGAAGCTGCTCCTCCTTAGTGGCCGCTGAGCTTGAAGTTGAGCCACAACAGGGCCCTCGGGCGCAGCAGCGTGCTGGCCAGCCGCTTTTACTTTCCTGTGCTCAGCCATGGTGGTGAGAGCCGGGAAGCCGACTCACTGGGACGTGGGCTCGCCCCTCCCCCACAATGCCAGCAGGGAGGCAGGCAAAGCCAGCATGGTGGTGGCGGCTCCTTGCCATGCCACGACCACACGGCACAGTCTAGTCGCAGGATGGGGTGAGTGAACCCGGGGCCTGCCCTGGACTGGGGCGTAGGCCCTGCTGCCCAGTGGAGGTACCGGAGGCTATCCTTTGACTGGGATGGCAGGTGATGGCCTCCCCTCACTTTTTTGAATTCCTCAGAGGGGGTGGATCCCCCCCAGCCTTCATACCCCCAGGGAGGGAACCCCTTCAGCGGGAGTGGGTGGCGATTTCCCCCCGCATGTGGCTAGTAGGGGAAGGGGCAGCAGAGACCAGGGCCCAGAAAGAAGCCCCTCCCTGAGGAGCAGGGGCAGAAAGGAAAAATGCTAGAGGGGACTCAGCTTCACACTCGTCCAGTTCCTCTAGGAGCTCATAATCATCACCCCCCTTGTCCTCTCCTTTGTCTAGCGCCCACCCCCCCAAGAACCTGCCCCCAGCATAGAGGGGAAAAGGGTAAAGGGACCAGTTCCTCTCACTATAAGAGGTGCAGAAAGTCCAAGAGGGGTAGGAAATGCCCCCTTCCGGGCCCCAAGGATAAACCTCCTTAGCCCCATTTCCTTTCCTCCTCCATGGTTCCCCCTGACAAGGATGGGGAACTCTCAGACTTAGCCTCTCGCCTGCAGGTTCCTCCCTTGCATCCCCTGCTTCTGACTATTTGAGGCAGAGCAGTTCAGCAAGCTCCATGCTAAGGTGGCAGTGGAGCTGGCCATTTTCCCCCTTGCCCCCCCAGTGGAACTGCAGGAGATCCCTATGGAGAATAAGTGGGCCTTCCCTAGAGGAACCACCCCCATCCCAGATTTACCCCTGTCTAAATTTTATATTGATACTATCAAGGGAGTATGGGAATACCCAGCTAGATTTAAGGGTCCTCACAAGTTCATTAACTGGTTTTATGCAATTCCCAACTCCCTGGAGGAATTTGTGGTCCTACCTAAGGTAGATGCAGGGACAGCAGATTTAGCCAAATCGGCAGCCCTCCCAGCGGAGGGGGAGGGGTTTCCCAAAGATCCCCTCGATAGGAAAGTGGAGATAGCTCTCAGGAAAAATTACAAGGCCTCAGCACTAGCCCTGAAAGTGACAGCCTCTAGCTTTAGCAGAGGAGCCTACATATGGGCCAGTGACTTAGCCCGCAAGGTAGAACAAAAGGAGTTAAAAGACTGTTCTAAGAAGCTGGCTCTAGCCTCCGCTTACTCAGCAGATGCGACCCTGGACGCCATCCAGTTAAACGGCAGAGCCATGGCAACCAATGTGGTAGCTCGCTACTCAATCTGGCTTCACCCATGGAAGGTGGACCTTCCATCCAAGGCCGCTGTGGCAGGAGTCCGGTTCCAGGGCAAGAAGCTGTTCGGCGAAGCCATGAACGACGTTCTCACCACTGATCTAGAAAAGAAAAAGGCCCTACCTCTGAACCCCTTGAAAGGCACAAATAAAAGCTCCTTTCGTCCCAAAATCTCTTCTTGCATTCACAGAGGTGCTGTGCAGGATGGGGCGGTATAGAAATCTAATAAATGAAAAAAAATGAAATGAATGAAGGTAACTGGAAGAGAGACTCTTGCTCCGGCAGACCCAGGTGGCAGCGAAACTGAAGAGGCAGAAACCAGCCCCAGTTCAAGAAACCACAGTCCACAAACCCAAAGCAGTCCAAGTCCCCAGTGTGACTGGAGGATGCCTCCCCTGAGTACAATTACACACATCAGGGGGAGGCTTCAGCTCTTTGCAGATCAGTGGGAACACACATCTTGGGATCAGTGGATGCTAGAAACAATAGCCAGGGGACACACCATTGAATTTGCGTTTTCTCCAAGGGATCACTTTCTGCTGTCTGCACTGTCAAAGGACCTGATAAAAGCAGGCAAGACCCTAAAGGCAATCCAACATCTGCTGGAGGTAAGGGCAATAGAGCCAGTGCCGCCCCTTCGGAGGCATTCTGGCGTGTACTCCATTTTCTTCACGGTACCAAAGAAAAATGGAGACGTATGGGCCATATTAGACCTCAGACCTCTCAACAAAGAGGGTCAGACACTGGAAGTTCTGAATGGGAATGCTGAGCTCCATCACAGAAGCCCTCCAGCTGGGAGACTTCTCAGCCTCTATAGATCTCTGGGAAGCCTGTCTACATATCTCCATCCACCCATCGCACAGGAGATACCTGACATTCACGGTCGGCGATCGACACTTCCAGTTCCAAGCTCTCCCCTTTCGACTTTCATCATCCCCAAGGGTCTTCACAAGTGATGGCGGCACTAGGAGCACACTTGAGGACAAGGGGTATCCACGTCTACCCATACTTAGACAATCTCCTATTGAGATCCCCGTCCCGAGAAGGGAGCCTAGCCGACTTAGAACTGACAGAGTGCCTGGAGACCCACGGCTTCTTGGTGAACAGAGAGAAGAGTTGCCTGGTCCATTCTACGCCTGAGTGTCTGGCTGGACACCTTCAGGACCATGTATTCCTCAGGTGAAAGAAAAGACAAGATCTGGCTCCTTCTAACATGACTCCAGAGAGAAGAGAGTTCGAATCTCAAGTTTCTAGCCCAAGTCCTGGGCAGCATGGTCTCCTGCATAGAGATGGTGGCGTGGCCAGACTACTGTTGAGACCTCTGTAGGCCTTCCTTCGTCCCTCTCAGGAGAAAATAGCCAACCGCACACACCTCTCCATCAGAGTCCCCGAAACTCTGAAGCAACAACTGAGCTAGTGGTCTGTTCCAAGGTGTCTAGAGAAAGGCCTACCCATGAGAGACCTGGAGAGAATAATTCTAACAACTGATGCAAGCAACTGGGATTGGGGAGCTCGCTGCAAGTTTGGATCAGCACAGGGCAGGTGGTCCGAATACAAAAGAGGTGGCACATCAACAGATTGGAGTTGAGAACAGCCTGCCTGGCCCTACTCCACTTCCCCAGTCATCTCACCGGTTCCCACCTACTGATTCGTACAGACAGTACCACCACCATGGCATTCATAAACCACCAGGGAGGCTCTTGCTCAAAATCGCTTCAGGAGAAAGTGACAATACTGTTCCAGTGGGCCTAGAGTCGATAAGGGCAATCCACATTGCTGGGAAGATCAACACGACGGCAGACTGGTTGAGCTGTCAAGAAACAGACCCGGGGGAGTGGTCCCTCTCCCCGAGAGCATTCAATCTAATTGGAGAAAGATTCGACACACCCGTAATGGACCTGTTCGTGTCGTCAAACAATGCCAAGGTCCCCATCTTCCTGTCCCAAAGAAGAGGCCTAAGGGCAGCGAGACTAGATGCTCTATCTGCAGCCTGGCTGAGGGGGCTGCTATACGCCTTTCCCCCCCGTTCCAGTCATCCCTCAAGTCCACCAACAAGTATGCCGCCAGCAGGCCCAAGTCCTCCTAGTGGCACCATTTTGGCCCCGAAGACCCTGGTTCTCGGACATTCTGAGCCTGGCAGTATCACATCAACTCCTGACTCCCAGTGTAGGCGGATCTACTTTCTCAGGTCCCACGGCTCCATCCAAACGTAAAAAAGCTGGCGCTCACAGCCTGGATGTTGAAAGAAGAAAGTTAGCTTCCATGGGATATTCCCGCAAACTGCTTGACACTTTCTTGTCCTCTAGGTGAGAATCTGCCAACAAGGTCTATGGCTGAACGTGGGACAAGTTTGCCCAACGGGGCTCACAGCGTCAACACGCACCGATGGAAGCTGGTCACCTGGAAGTTCTCTTGTTCCTGGAGAAGGGCCTGAAAGCGAACACGATCAAGAGACAACTCTCAGCATTATCCAGCAACTTCGGTTGTGCAGGTCAGCTGCCTATTTTGGCTCATGTGCTGGTCAGGAGGTTTATTAAAGCTGTGGAAGCCTTCTCCCCTCCGGTGCGACACAGATTTCCTACATGAAGACTCAATATCGTTCTGGATGCATTGACCAAACCCTCGTTCAAGTCATTGGACAAGGTCTCATTCTTCCTTCTGTCCATCAAAACCCTCTTTTTAGTAGCAGTCACATCAGCCCGCGGGGTTTCCAAGTTGGGGGCTCTATCAGTAGACCCGGAACGATGTATTTTCCACCTAGACAAGCTGATCCTGAGACGAGTCCCGTCCTTTCGACCAAAAGCAAACGCAACCTTTCATTGAGAACAAGAGCTGGTGCTGCCTTTTTGTCCTAAACCACAACATCAGAAAGAGCGGATGTGGCATAATCTAGATGTGAGAAGGGCTATCAAAATCTATCTAGATAGAACCCGCCCGATTAGATCAGACGCCCCTTTTTATTAACTTCGGCAATAAGAATGACAAGAAAGCGAGCAAAACATCTCTTTCTAGTTGGCCGAAAGCCTGCATCACAGAAGCCTATAAGGCTGAGGGGTCCCCATTCCTCAAGGGATTGTGGTCCATTCAGTTAGAAGCGCAGCTATGAATGTGGTGCTGCCAGGTAGGGCTTCGCTAGAGGAAATATGTAGGGATCCCATGTGGACATCTGTGCATACCTTTGCCCGTCACTACAGACTCACATCCCTGGCCTCAACAGATGCGGCCTTTGGGTGGAGGGTCCTTTTAGAGGGTTCTTTTAAATTAGCCCGCCTGGATTCCCTTCGGGGAATCCAGGATGCTTGATTACTGGTGGGAATCTGGAGAGGCTCTGCTTGGGGACGTCCCATCAGTAAAGACCATCTGTCCTGTGAGGAGGGGAGAATGGGAAATTTCTTACCTGTGAATTTTTCTTCTCCTTCCTCTCAGGACACATGGTCTTCATCCCTCCCTCTGTGGGATTCTGGGCACCAGTGGGGACTGGAGAGAGATCTCCCTTTCCTCCTCTCGATCTTCTGTTGTCTTCATGCATTTTCTGCACTTGTTTCTCAATTCTCTGTCTTTCCTTTGGGGACAGGGTGTCTTTACTATCTTACATGATAGGTTTCATGGTTAACAATTTATATTTGGTTCTGCTGAATTATTTAGTTTCCTAGTGGCTTGGCAGTCTCATCCTGGGACTGTGGTGGGCTGTGCCCCTCCCATGAGATGAGGCTGTCAATCAAGTTGATCCTGCCTATCCGAGGGAAGGAGGGACACCTCCCACCAGTAAAGACCATCTGTCCTGAGAGGAAGGAGAAGGAAAATTCACAGGTAAGAAATTTCCAGTTTCCCATGTTGTGTAGGATGTTGGAATAGGGGATTACGTAAAACACTTCTGAGTATCTTGCCCCCCCTCCCCCCAAAAGGCAGTCAATTAGTTCTCTTCACAGGATCTTTTTGCTTTTTTTTATTACTTAAAACACAATTTTGGTGTCAAGATTTAATACACAAAGAATGCAGGGTTAGGGTTTTTTCTTTACAGCTGAAGTAATAAAACACAAAACCATTCATCTTACAAACAGCTGAGTAAAAACATGCTATGTTGAAACCCAAATCTGAAGAAAACCACACACAAAAATGTCAAGAAACTGACAAACGGAGTCTTTGCCTGCGTTAAACTGTCCTTTAGCTGGCATATAAAGAACTATGAGGAGAATGCATTATTATCAATAGGAGAACCAGAGGTTATGGAAGCCCCATCCTATCTGGTTTTGTGGGATCAGTTTGAGTGGGCGTCGCCCGCTGAGGCAGAGGATGTTCTTGGGGCGTTCAGAGCCATCTCTTGTGAACTGGACCTGTACCTGTCCTGGCTGGTCAAGGCCAGCCGGGAGACGCTGGGCCTACTGCTGGCGGGGGTGATCAATGCCTCCCTTCAGGAGGACAGAGTGCCGAGCTGCCTCAAGGAGGTGGTGGTGTGGCCTCTGCTCAAGAAACCATCAGTTGACATTGACTCCCATGCCAGTTATCAACCTGTCTCTAACATTCCCCTTTGTGGCTCAGCAGCTGCAGGAGCATCTGGACCACATCCGTTTTCTAGACCCCTCACAGTCTGGCTTTCATCCAGGCTATGGCACTGAGATGGCGCTTGTGGCTTTGGTCGACTACCTCCCCCATGAATTGGATCAGGGTCTATTGACCCTTCTGATTGTGTTAGATCTGTCTGCTGCCTTTGATACCGTTGATCATGAGATGTTGGTGACTCGTTTGTGGGACCAAGCTGGGGTGAATGGGACTGTTCTTGAATGGTTCTGCTCCTTCCTGGCCGGGGGAACTCAGCAAGTGGTGTGGTGGACTGTTTGTTGTCTTCTCCGGGATCTCTTGTGTGGAGTCCCGCATGGTTCTATTCTGTCCCCTCTCCTATTCAATGTGTATATGTAGCCGTTTGGTCAGGTTGTGAGAGGGTTTTATGTTTAGTGTCGTCAATATACTGATGACACCCAACTCTACCTCACCATTTCATCTGACCCAGGTCCAGCAGTCTCAGTGCTTACCCACTGCTGGCAGCTGTAGGGGACTGAATGTGGGTGAGCTGTCCGAGGCTGAATCCCAACAAGACAGGTGGTGATAGTGGGAAAGGTGGTGGGGTTGGTGTCCGCTGTCATTGATGGGGTTTGCCCTCCACTGGTCCCTCAGGTTCATAGTCTGGGAGTGCTCCTCAACTCTCAGCTCTGTCTGGATGCCCAGGTGTGGGCTGTGGCGAGGAGCACGTTTTGCTAGTTACACCGTGCGCGTTTTGCTAGTTACACCTTGTGCGGCGGCTTTGGCCATATGTCTCGGACTCCAACCTGGCCGCTATCCATGCTTTCATCACATCAAGACTGGGCTATTGTAACGTGCTCTACGTGGGGCTACCCCTGGATTATTTGGAGGCTGCAGCTGGTGCAGAACACGGTGGCCTGCCTCCTTATGGGGATGGGTGGCCGTGAGCACATTACACCAGTGCTCCGTTCTTTGCACTGGCTGCTTATAGTCTTCTGGGCCCGATTGAAGGTTTTGGTGCTGCTTACCTATAAAGCCCTATACGGCCTGGGCCCTTCCTATCTGCGGGATCACCTCCCTCCCCGGGCTCTGGATCGATCCCTGAAGTCGACTGGGAGCGCCTTTCTCGAAGTCCCCATAGTATCTTGGGGGCAACTATGGAGAGGGCGTTCTCGGTGGCCGCACCATGGCTGTGTAACTCCCTCTTGGTAGATGTCCATGTGGCCCCGGACCACTCCTCCTTCCATCGGCAATGTAAGTGTGTTATAGTGTGTTATATTTGTTGTTTATTTATCTTATTTATATTGTATTTTATATTAGCTGCCCTGAGCTGCTATTTAGGAGGGTGTGGGGTATAAATGTGGATAATAAATAAATAATAAATAAATTATTACTTTTGTGAGGCCAGAAGAACCCTTTCCTACTTATCTGTACTACCTATTTTACACTAAAGTAGACTGAACTCCCTGGCTGTAGTGAAGATGAGCATTGCAAGCACCTCAGAGTGACTGCTGCCTGGCATTGCATGTGGTACTATTTCTGTGGTATTAAATGAGATCTTGAAGACAGGTGTCACAACTGTGTATGTGTTATCGGCACCAGTTAGCTTTTTCTAATTTTTAATTTAACATGACTATATCCACATCATCCCAATGTGATCACTCTAGCGAATCTGGTGTTGCTCCTGGCATAGTGAAAGGAAAACTGAAGTACTAATTGTAAAATGTCTCCTTATTAAAGAATGTGTATTAAGAATAGCTGTCACTGTTTAGTATCTTTGATGGGCTCATGATGACTTTTAAATACAGCTGCAACATGACTACTGTACTCCACTGGGACATTCTGCGTCTCAAATTACAGCATGCGATGGAAAATGAAAAGTGGTGGGTTTGTGTCTTGGACTGAGAAAGTGGAAACTTTCTGCACCATAATCATTCCTCTTGTTGGGTGCAAGATACTTATCTATGAGAATTATGGTCATGTGCTAAACCTAGTATCTGCCCATTTTATTTTTTGCTGGCACAAAATGCACCTATGTTCTTGTACCCTTTTGGCTAGGTTCTTAAGCATATTCTACCACTTAGCTATTTAGTCATCCAATGTCAATGGTAGGATTTATGGACTTGATTTCTCTTTGGAAATGGAGACTGTTTGGAAGATATGGTTCGGAATATCTTTCTTAGTCTAGATCCAAACATGGACGCTTAAATTGATTTAAGCTGGTCTTGTATCAGTTTAGCCTGCACCTTTAAACTTTTTAAGCCTGAACTAAGGCTACTACAATTAGCTTTAAGCCAGTCCACTAAAGGATTTGATCAGGTTTTAAAACTGATGGAGTTACAGTAATGCAACTTCTGTGTATAGACAAACTCCTCTTCCACTGCAGTTTCCTTTTGAGCAAAGTTAGGTATGGTAGCCATCTTGCCTGACAAGAAAACTTTGACATTCTGTGGTTCATGAACAGAATCGGTAGTGGAGGATCCATTTGTGTTGCATCCAGATACTGGGGTGATATATGTGAAAAATGCATATATAACTTGACAGACAAGTACGTGTGAACAGTGGATGTTTTTACATTTATAGGTGAGCTTAATGTTGATGGGAAGAACTCATGCAGCCCTGGACGCTGAAGCCTTTATCTATTAACAAAAAACCCTCCGACCTTGTTAGTGGCCAAACAGTTTTCTTTTGTTTCCTCTTTCCACTTGTGTGTCCCACGCCTGCTCTGGAGTGTCTGCTGAATAAGTGTTTCTTCCCATGCCCTCAGGTGTGAAGAATGGTGTATATATGCAAGTTGTGAGGTGGAAAAACCTACCTATAAGGAAGCAACGGAAACCAACTATTTATTTCACATGGAACAATGAATAGCCTCAGTGTGTGCTTTTTGATGGCAACCCTGGTTCTGCCCGCACTAGCCCGCTTCACCCCTGGGCTGGCCTGTCCGTCTAAAGGCGCCCCCACCAGATGTGGAAGCGGAGCAGCCTTGCCAGTGGTACTTTGGAGCATCTCAGAGTGCCGCTGTCAGAGCGGGCTGGCCAAACCAAAGCAGAGCTTCTATCAGTCTGCTGGGCGGATCCACGCTGCAGCTCCACTTTCGGCTGGATGTTACCCCAGACAACACCATAGAGTTGCAGGTGCCAGCCAAGAACGTCAGGCGATTGCCTGCAACTCTATGGTGGGGGAGGGGGTACCATGCGGGGATAGCCCACAGGTTGGGGAACCTGCCAGGTCTGTTTTAAACCAACCAGGGGGTGGGGTCAGGCTCCCTCCACATCTGTCTAAAAGTATCCACTGTGGTGGTGTCCAATGGCCACCATTGTTTCCTGATGGACTCCTGCCTTGAGCTGTCCACTCCCCAGTTAGATTTTCTGCAGTGCAGACAACAGGACATGAATTTTCTGTGGACAAATGAATTATCAAGGTTTGCTGAATGGTAATTGGGTGAAATTCTATGGCTTGAGAATAGGCTAAGAGAGCATAAGTCTCTCTAGCCTGCACAACCTATTAATATCTTCTACCCAGTATACTCTGTATTTGACTCTCTCTATATATTGCTTTTGATCTTTTGACTTGTGGAATGAATTAAAATGTTGAGAGTTAGCACTGACAAGGTGAATGATCAACTGATTATGGGGGGATGGCCTGCAGGCCTATTATGATTATGATTATTACTATTTGGAAATACACCTCTTCACTTTTTGTCCTCAGTAGGTTGCTTCTCCCTGTTCGTTGAAATTTTGTTTATGTTCTCCTGGACAGTCTTGCTCTGTTGTATTTTCAGCAGCAAGGGCCAGAACAAGTGACCCCCTTTTGTTGTTGCTATGGGAACAGTTCAGGCATATGTACAAATTTTAGTGTTTTGGGAAGAGCTATAATTGTTGTAATGCCATAGCTTACTTTCATGATGTAAACCAGCTTTTACCCACGGTAGCTGCTATTGCTGTCATACTTGACCTACGCTTAGTTGGATTTTATTAACAAAAAGTGTTGTGCACAAGGCTTATTTCAAGAAGAGAGGGAGTGTCATTGCCATCAGCCTAATGAAGGGCCCTATGGGCCCCAAAGCTTGCTTACCCACACCAACAGAAGTTGATCCAATAAAAGATACCTGCACTGTCTTGTCTCCATCTATTCAAGAAGAAACAGATGCCTCAAATTCAGCCCTGCATTATGAAAATTCATTAATTGTAGGATAATTACTTTGCAAATAGTTAAAGTGTGCCCCCCTTTACACTAAGGCTTTCCTTTAAAACTCTCTACATTTCAGATTGTGCAAGGGAATATATATTAATCAGTGGTGGTTTTATGGTTAGCAATCTGGCCTTTTGAACCCAGCAGTCCGAGTTCAGCTCTCTGGGATTATGTAGGATGCCCTGGATCTGGCTGGGATTTTAGTAGGTGTAAAACCCCACATTGATGTGATGAGAAGAGGGGAGGGGGCTCTGCTATAGCTTTGAAGAGGTATAGTTGAAAGAGTGGCAATTAACCATTGGAAGAATTTATCAAGGGAAGTGTTGAGTTCACCATTGCTGGAACTTGCTTTTCTAAAAGCTAGTCATCACCACAGTCCCAAGCTACAAGGCTTGATGCAGAAAGGACTGGGTGAAATTCTATGGCTTGTCTTATACAAGAGGTCACCTCTCAGCTGAGGTGACCTATTGTGGTATTAAAACTATTCATCTGTTGTTGGCCTTTTGAGGACAAGGTTTCCCTTTGAGTTTAATAAAGTCTCGCACTAAGGAGGCTGGGTGCTAAAGATGCTGTCATATCCACAATTCCAAAGTACTGTTGGGAATGCATCTGGATCTTTTAACACTGTCTCAGTTCTGAGACGTACAGGATTGTTCCCTGAACCTATGTGCCCTTTGGGTTGTGCAAGAGTCTTGGAAGAAGCTGCTCAGATTAGGGTGAAGGAGACAGATTATTGGACTAAGCACTAAATGCCACTTTAGCCATTAAACCAATGGTTCTCAATTATTATTTTTTACTATGCCCCCTTGTGTCTGTGATACTCGAGCTCCCCTGTGTTTATGCACACACCTTCCTCCCTTTCCCCTTGCTACTAGTATTTTGGAAAATATCCTTAGGTAACAGTGGAGCTAGGGGTTTGGCAGCTGTGCTCCTTCTTGTGCCCCCCCCCCCAAGCTACCTTCCCCACCCGTTTAAGAACCTCAGACTTAGGTGAGTAACCCCTTAAATAGAGTCAATGCTGTTATCTCATATTGGCAGACCAACGTGAACACTTTTTTTTTGTTAGCTGCAGCATTTATCAAGTGATCCAGCGTCTCTGGTTACAATTGACCTCTTTGTTTTAGCCTTGAGCATGGTGCCAGACTGATCTCCTGTTTGTCTTTTTTTTTTGCATAGATAGTGCTGGAAAGAGGAAGATAAGCAAGTTATTTGGCTTTCCAAAGGACAGGGGAAAGTGGAACAGCTAGAATTCTGAAAAGGTCCCCCCCCATTTTTTTTTTTTTGCATTCTGGATGTACTCTGAATACAACTTGCATCTGAAAATCTACACTAAAAAGGGAATGGAGAAGGTTGTGGGGAAAGGTTGTGTTACATAAGGAAAACAACAATTGTTTTAGTTTTTGTAAAACTGAGCTGGTTTGATCTTTCCAATGGGTCAGTGACTTCCAGCTGCTTCAGTGCTGTCTGTCAACCCCATATCGACTTGGGAGACAGCAAATCTTCAAGAGCTCTGTGCTGCTGCATGGGAGCAATGAGATCTGCAGGGCCGCATCTTTAACTGTCTAGCAAACTGGACGAGTAATACTAGAGAAGGAAAAAGATGAGGGAGGACTTTACTTCAGTGCTGAATTATAGGAATGCCCCTGTGGATTTCAAAAGACCTCCATGCCCAGGACAGACTACAAGGAGGTCTGCCTGAAGTAAACCCTATCACCAAGGCCAAACAAGACCATAATTAGTGAGTTCTAGGTCAAAATAGTTACATCAGTGTTGCTGGTGCTGTGCAAGAATTATTTATCTGGCTTTATTTTCCAGTTGGCACCTTGATTTAAAATCTATGCTGGTGATGCAATGATTGGACACTGCTGCTCCATGTGTCACTTTGGAATCTGATCCCATTTCAGGTTAGAGCAAAGTATTAAAGTGTGGGCTGAGCTGTATGTTGAAATGGGTTTAATTTAGTGACAGCCCTAAACTGTCCCTGAGCCTGACCTTCCTAGTATGCTGCAACTAGGACATGAAACCAAGGAGACCGAATTGAAGGGACAGGCCTTAGAAGACGAGTCTAGTAGATATCTTTGGGGTGGGCCATGGCTCAGGTGGTAGAGCGCATGCTTTGCATGTATAAAGTCCCAAGTTCAATCCCCGGCATCTCTGATTCAGGATTGCTGGTAGCACTGGATGAGGCCTCTGCCTGGGATCCTGGAGGGGTGCGGGTAGGACGCCTAGGTGAGGCCTCCGCTGGAGACCCTGGAGAGCTGGACTAGAAACCCTGCAACAATACTGCGTGAAGATGGACCATGGTCTGATTCAGCTAGGCAGTTATCCTTGTAGGTGTTCTGTCTCTCGCTTCTCCGTTGGGGCTCAGTATAAGACTGGAGGAGTATGTGGGTACATGTTGAATACTGAGGTGGGTGGGGCTTAGTTTACATATTCGTGACATAAGGGTCATGTAATCGGAAAGGGATGTGACGTGCCTGGAAACCCCCACCTCCCAGGGCTATGCTTCTGGGGGGCTTGTCATATGATCCCTTAAAAAACTCCCCCCACCAGCCTGAACTAATAGAAAAGGGTTTTGTCAGCCTAGGTCAGGGGGATTGGGGGGAGGTGAGGCGGGGAAAGGGCCGCAGGGCGAACAGCCAGGTCTGGGGGGCCAGGATGTGGTGGACGGGGGGGGGGGGGACATAGGGGTGGTTCTTGGGCGTGGACGGTATGGTCCATGGGGTTGGATGGCTCGTGGATTCAGAGCGACTTTGACGCTGGATTAGGGACAGTAGGCGGAGACCGCAAGGTGGTGGAGACCCCGTCTGGTCCAACTTTGTTGGGGGAGTTTCAGGAAGTGATGCCAGCCGATGCAGTGGCTGTCCTGGGGTCTATGCGAGCCACCAGTTGTGAACTCGATCCGTGCCCATCCTGGCTGGTGAAAGCCTCCAGGGAGACGCTGGGGATGGTGCTGGCGAGGGTGGTCAATGCGTCCTTGCAGCAGGGGAGGTTGTCGCCTAGTCTTAAGGAGGCTGTGGTGCACCCCCTGCTGAAGAAACCATCATTGGATGTGGACGCACTCACCAGCTACCGTCCTGTCTCTAACCTTCCCTTTTTAGGGAAGGTAATTGAACAGGAGGTGGCACTGCAGCTCCAGGCGCATCTAGATAGCATAAGTTTCCTGGAACCATTTCAATCTGGGTTCCACCCAGGCTATGGCACCGAGACAGCATTGGTGGCCTTGGTCGACGACCTCCACCGGGCGATGGATGCAGGATGTTCAACATTTCTCATCCTGCTAGATCTCTCGGCCACTTTTGATACCGTGGACCATGGGCTGCTGTTGAGACGGCTGCATAACCTGGAGGGTCTGGACGCGACTGTTCTTGAATGGTTCCGTTCATTCCTCTCGGGGAGAAGCCAGCGGGTGGTGCTGGGGGCTGAGACATCTTGCCCCCGTGCTTTATCCTGCGGCATTCCGCAGGGTTCCAATCTGTCTCCATTATTATTTAATGTATACATGCAGCCCTTGGGGGAGGTTGTGAGCGGGTTCCCCCACCCTTATTTATTTATTGTTTTTATCCCAGCTTATTGTAGTGTTTTTATAGATGGTTTATATTCTGTTTTAAAATTATTTTTATGATGAAGTTGTTAGCCACCTCGAGCTGTTCGCAGGAGGGGTGGGATACAAATTGAACTAACTAACTAAATAGACCCACACCCTAAAGAGCTATGAACCAATGGGATGTTGCTTCCAGGGTAAGGTCACCTGGCCAAAAGGGATGATGTGACCCCTCTAAGAACTCCATCATCGACCAATGGGAATGGGTTTTGCATGCTAGTCCTTACCCGAGAGACCACGTCGCCAATGGGGTACTGTTTCTGGGGTAGGGTGACTTGCAGAAAGGGAGTCATATGACCCCTTTAAGAACTCCTCCCACTGCCCTCGACCAATCCCTATTACTTTCCCTAGGGGTTGTGTGGCTGTGTGTGAAAAGCCACCATTTTCTGAGGGGCTGCCATTTTTTGAATGCCATGCAGATCATCAAGGGTTTTGCTACCACCTACATGGGGGGCGGGGGGGGGGGAATAAATCCAAATGGCTTTCCTGATCCAAATGGCTTCCTTTTCTGGTCACGTGACCCTTGTCACAAATATGCAAAATAAGCCCCACCCACCTCTGCATCAGATGTGGTATAAAGAGTTCCATGTTTTCATGCAGCTGCTCTCATTCTCCTCCCCTCCCTCCTGATTTAGATTCTATAGTGCAAGATGAGGGAAAGCAAGCAGTTGTTTTCACTATTAAGATGTCTTCAGGAAAATCGGTCTTTAGAAGTTCCCATAACAGTAGTACCTACCTGCCCCAACAAAAGTTCCTTACAACAATAGTGGCCTTTCCTGCTTTGTCGTGTTATGTTGTCTACATCTAGCTGTTGCCATATTCCTCCGTTTGCTCCTCCTTCCTGAGTGTTTCTTCCTGGATGACACACAATCAACTTACAGCTGTATTAACCTTGTATCTCCATGGAAGACACATCCCAGGGTCTGAATACTCAGTGAGCTCTGCTTCTAAAACAGCCTGTTTTGGGAGGTGCGTTTGACACCAGATTACTTAGATTTAATGACTTGAATTAATTTTACGTGGAGTGTGTTTGAAACAGTGCAAGGTGTGTGTGTAAGTCCTAGTTTCTGTTTGATTTTTGAAGGTTTGAATATGATGCTTTCTCCCAGAAATCAACACACACACATGAAATGCAAAAAATAGAGTGTTATACTGTGGTTGGGAAGACAGTCCTGAGAGAGCAGCAGTCCATTGTAATTCCCTCCTTGTGAGGACTTTGTGTTGATACCTGATACTGAATCTTACAGCTTAAATGCAGCTCATGGTTGTGATCCACAAACTACTTGTGAAGAAGTCTCATTGAAGCATAGAGCTGCTTTGGAGGAAGTAGCTTGTGGATTACAGCCCTACTCTGTAAAATCGGCATAAGACTCCAAATGTGTTGCTTCCCCATGATTTCCCAATCCAGTACGCTCCCATTACAAGTCCAGAGATGCTTCTCCTGTGATCTCTGCACTTCAGATCAAACTGCCTTCTTCCTGGCTTGGCATAAAGAAGAATAAAGGTTCACTGGGGACTTTTGTTAATAATTCTATTGGCTATGTGCATGTCAAAACAAACTCCATCTTCCTCTCTCACAGCTGTGTTAGCTCTACAAGGGCTAGTATGGATAAAAGAGTAGCTTTAAAACTATTTCTGTCCCTCAAGTATGCATATATAATTCTGAATATGTGCAAGGAGCCAAATTATTAAATGTGTCCTTTTTACACAGCTGCTTTTATGACCAATGCTGGAATAACACTTAAAATTAAATGACAACATTGATAAAACATTCCTGGGTAGAAGGAATTTAGAAAAGATAGCTTTGAGGATACTCTTCACAGGCTTTGCATGAACCATTAGGTACCACTGAGTAAATTTGAGGACGATGACAGGTTTTGATATGAAGAGAACGGGCTAGCAAAAGCAGTGAGCAGCCTTTAGAAATGTTAGTCGGAAAACAGGCTAGCAAATGACTTCCTCAGGTTGCGAATGGTTTCCGCTTTTGACTCATCTTAATTGGTGTTCCCTCGCTGAGATGATTCGGATATGCTGAATGTATTGGTCAAGGACTGGGATTTGCTGAAACAGAAAGGGAAGGTCATACTCAAGAGTTAGAAACTTGCTTCATGCTTTGGGCTTTGCTCAGATGAAACACTGAAGTTAACAAATGAGTGGGTAGCGTGCCAGTTGTTAGGAGGTGTGTTTTTAACTGGTGGAAAGCCACTTCATGGTGGTGCCGCACCGGCCACTCACGGGGGTGTCTCTAGCAACATGGACCCTGCTGTGGGTGCTGCACCATATTCTTCCCTTCCATGTAGCTGTTGTGCCGTCTGCTAGCTCTGTGAAGGGGGGAACCTAGAGGCGTGGAAACTATGGTGGAGAGAGAGCCTGCAGACTGGATCCTTTCCCTACCACGGCTTCTGCTGCTGACTGGGGTAGTGGGGAAGTTGTCCCTGCTACCCTCAGCAGCAGGTCTCCCTGCTGGACAGCTGTGCTCTTCAAAGAGCCCAGTGGGGAGGATTCCTGTCAGTACCAAGGATGGCAATCCACCATACTGACACATTCTTCTCCTGAATGCAGACAGCCATGGGGTGATTCCGTGCCCCCACCCTTCTACTATCGCTGCAGGGATTCTTGGGAGCTATTGTTCACCCACCAAGCTGGCTCCTCTGTTAGATTACCCACCCCAGTTGGTTCTGTCAGCATACATGTAAAAACCCCTTGGGGGTGGGTAATGTGCCATCTGTTTCCACCTGTTGACTCTGTGGGAGTTTATATCTATCCCAGGGGTAACTTGTGCGCTATCGGCAGCCCCTGCTTCTCTTGTGCACTATCGCAAAGGGGTCTATGCCCATGGTAATTGCTACCAGGCCTGTTTGGGGTTGCTAGTGGTTCTTCAACCCAGGGGGTACTTAACCCCAGGTTAGTGTTGTGCCAATGCTCAAATGAAAGAAGAGTAAGTAAGAGGTAGCTTATCAAGGGAGCACTCTGATCATGCAGTCACTAAGTGGGGAGTGTTGCTTTACCCGGGGTCGGACGGATACCCACCTGTAATGGTGGTGGTTTGAGTGAACATGGCCTTAGGGGGCAGTATCGGGTTGAAGCAGGTAATTTTCCCTGTGCTGGGCAAGCAGCAGAGGCGATGAAGAATAGGGAAGGAGAGATAAGATGGATGCCACAGAATCTATGTAAGTCCCTTTTAGGAACACATGACTCTGCTGCAGGCCAGGTTATGGTTGGGAGAGGAGGAGGGGGAGAGAGAGGGCTTTTGTTTGGGTATCAATGAGCTACACTTGACTATGCCCTCTCTAATGTAGAAATGCCCTGTATAAATTGCCACTGCAAAAACCCTAGTCCATGCTCTAGTCATCTCTCACCTTGACTACTGTAACTTCCTCCTTATTGGTCTCCCCTGCTCTGATCTTGCGCTGCCCCCCCACCCCATCTCCATTCAGTGCTCTGCTGCCAAAGTCATCCACTTCACTTGCCCATCACTTTGACCACGTTCAACCCCTCCTCTCCACCCTACACTGGCTCCCTCTGCATGAACGCATTCAGAATCAGCACAAACTCCTTGTCTTCACCTTCAAGGTGGTTCTTCATGGCCTTGCTCCTCCATATCTCTCTGCTCTTGTATCCCTGCCACATTCCTGCCCGGGGGTTTTGCTTCTTCTCTGCCCCCACCCTCACCTGCTTATGATGCCCCTGCTCCTCTTAACGTCTTTGCCCCATCTCTCTTGATGCCTCCCATGCCTGGAACTCCCTCCCTGGCTACATTGGTTTTGCTCCCTCCCAATTTTCAAATCCCTCCTGAAAACCTGCCTCTTTCGTCAGACTTTCCCTGGTCATGAGCCGAAAGGCTTGTTATGAGTGAAATTGCATCCTCGTTCCTCCCTCGCTCAGTTTAGTTACAGGGAAGTGATTCTAAGCTAAGCACGTGCACCTGCATTTTCTTAACCTCATGAATGTATCCTTGTCTCTCTTAGTTACAATCTAAGTCCTTTGGGGAAGGGACTTGTCTATAACCACTGATTTGTACAGTGCCAGGTACACTGCTGGCGCTACATAAATAATAATAATAATGGGTCTGATCTGACTCTGCCACTGACTACAACGGGAGTTGGATCAGGTACTTGGTCCTCGAATTTCTAGGTACCAGGGACTCCCCAGCTTGAGTCTGATTTCTTTCTTTAAAATGAATTAGCACCAAGGCTGGAAGCAAAGCAAAAAGCTACGGAGGCAGTGGAAGCGGCTAACAGCACAACCTAATGATCCATCCCAGCTCCCCCTCTGTAACCAACCCACCGGGATGCCTGTCCTCCTCTCCCACCCCCTCCTCTTCCCCCCTTCCCTCTCACCTGCTTCTCCCCCTACTCTTTTCCCCTCTCCTAACCCCCACTAAGCCTGTCATCTCTCTCCACCATCCCCCCATCTCCTCCCTCCCCCCCATGGCCCATTTCCCACCGATCACATTACCCCCCTTCCCCTAATCTTATTCCCATTCCCTGTCGTCCCCCTGATTAACTCCCATTCTCCTGTTTCCTCTGGAACTGTTGCTCCTCTGCTAATAAAGCCCCCTATATCCATGACCTTTTCTTCTCTCGCTCCCTTCACCTTCTCGCCCTTACTGAAACCTAGATCTCCCCCACTGATTCTGTCACCCCTGCCACCCTCTCCCTACGGAGGTCTCTCCTCCCACCAGCCCTGCTCCGAAGGCCAGGGTGGTGGCGTAGGCCTCCTTCTTGCCTCTTCCTGCCAGTTCCAACCCCTCCCCCCTCTTTCTCCTTCCCCTTCTTTTGAGGCTCACTCCGTATGCCTCTACTCCCCTCTCCACCTCCGTGTTGCTGTTATCTACCGCCCCCCCCGGCTCCCTCTCCTTTCTCTCCAAGCTTGAGTCCTGGCTCACCCTATTCCTCTCTGATGACATCCCCACACTCATCCATGGCGAGTTCAGTATTCACGTTGATGCACCCTCTCAGCCTTGCATCGCCCGCTTCATCTCCTTAGCCTCTTCTTTAATCTCCACTTCTGGATTACCTCCCCCACCCACACTAATGGTCACTCTCTTGATCTTGTGTTCTCTATGAACTGTTCTGTCTCCAATCTCTCCTTCGAGCCTCATCCCATCTCTGATCACTTCCTTGCCTCCTTCAACCTCTCCCACTGCTCCCCCTCCTCTTCCCCATCTCCCCGCCCCTTCCACGATCTGCAGGCCATTGGGCCCCAGGACTTTGCCTCCTCCCTCTCTCCTCCCATCAGTCTTCTCCCCCTCCTCTGCCATCTCCACCTTCAACTCCTCTCTCGCCTCCACCCTCAACTCCCTTGCCCCCCTCTCCCGCCCGGCTCGCTCCCGTAACCGTTGCCCTTGGCTCACCCCCACCATTTGACATCTCCGCTCCTGCACCCTGAACGCCTCTGGCGCAAATCCCATTATCACGCTGACTTCCTCCACTTCAGATTCTGCCTCTCATCGCTCAACTCTATCTCCCTTGCTAGACAGCAGTACTATGCCTCAAACATTGAGTCCTGCTCCTGGGACCCTCGCCGACTCTTTTCGACCTTTTGACTCCCCTCTCAACCCCCCCGTCCTCCTCCTCCCTCTTCTCTCTCCACTCAGGATCTTGCTCTCTTTTTCACCTCTAAGATTGACAAGATCCACCTGGAAATCGCTTCCAAGTCCTCTCTCCCTCCCCCCACCTCTCTCCTGTCCTCCTTCCCTCCTGCCTTCCTTGAGGAAATCTCCTCCTTGCTCTCCTCCAACCCCTCCATGTACCCCCTGGACCCCATTCCTTCATGCCTCCTGACCTCCATTGCTTCCACCGTTGCCCCAGCCCTCCTGCACATCATCAACCTCTCCCTCTCTACCGGCTCCTTCCCCTCTGCCTTTAAACACGCCGACTGTCTTCCCCCATCCTCAAAAAGTCCACTCTGGACCCCCCTGAACCCTCTAATTACTGTCCTGTCTCGCTCCTCCCTTTTACTTCCAAGCCCCTTGAACGGGTTGTCTATTCCCGTTGCCTCGACCTCCTCTCCGCCAACTCCTCCCTTGACCCCCTCCAGTCTGGCTTCCGCCCCTTTCACTCCACTGAAACTGCTCTTGCTAAAATCACCAATGATCTTCTTGTGCCTAAATCCAACTGCCTTTACTCTATTCTTGTCCTTCTTGATCTCTCTGCTGCCTTAGACACTGTTGACCGCTCGCTCCTACTTGAATCGCTTCACTCCCTGGGATTCCAGGACTCTGTTCTCGACTGGTTCTCCTCCTACCTTTCTGACCGCTCCTTCAATGTATCTCTTCCTAACTCCTCCCCCTCCTCCTTCCTACCCCTCTTGGTCGGGGTTCCCCAAGGCTCTGTCCTTGGCCGTCTCCTCTATCTACACCCAATCCTTAGGCAAACTCATTGCCTCCCGCGGTTTCCAATACCACTTATACGCCGACGACACTCAACTCTATCTTTCCACTCCTTCCCTCTCCCCCTCTGTTCAAGGTTGTCTCACCAACTGTCTCTCCGATATCTCTGCCTGGATGTCTCAGCGCCAACTCAAACTGAACATGGCAAAAACTGAACTCGTTATCTTCCCTCCCAATCCTTCCTCTCCCTCTTCCCTGTCAATTACCATTGACGGGGTCTCCATCCTCCCTGTCCCCCAAGCCCGTAGCTTGGGCTTCATCTTCAACTCGCACCTCACCTTCAAACCCTACATTGACTCTGTGGCCAAATCCTGCCGATTCTCCCTCCACAACATTGCTAAGATCTGCCCTTTCCTGTCTGTCTTCTCTGCCAAAACTCTCATCCACACCCTAGTCATCTCACACCTTGACTATTGTAACCTCCTCCTCGCTGGTCTTCCCCGCTCTCACCTTTCCTCCCTCATCTCTGTTCAAAACTCTGCTGAGAGGATCATCCACCTAGCCTGTCGCTTTGACCATGTGCGGCCTCTATCCTCCCTTCACTGACTGGCTCCCCCTTCCTGAGCATATTCTGCACAAGCTCCTCCTCACCTACAAAGCCCTTCACAACCTTGCTCCCCCATACCTCTCTGCCCTGATCTCCCTGCAAACCCCTGTTCAAGCACTCCATTCCTCTTCCATTCCCTCCCTCACCCTTCCACGCCTCCCCTGCTCCCCCAACTGCCTTCGTCCCTTCTCCCTCGCTGCCTCGCACGCCTGGAACTTCCTCCCTGCCCTCATCCGCCTTGCCCCCTTCCTCCACACCTTCAGGTCCCTCAAAACCCACCTCTTCCACTCTGCCCTTCCTAACTCCTGCTAATCATCTCTACCCAGGATTATCCCCTACCTGTTAGCTGCAAACTCCCATTTACTGTAGCCAAGCCAAGAACGTGCACCTAAGTTCTCGCATCCTCATGAATGTTGTATCCCTTGTCTCTCCCTCTGTTGCCCCTTTCCTGTCTCCCCTCCCCCGTCTTTAGATTGTAAGCTCTCGGGCAAGGACTGTATCTATTTTATTCTCTGTAAAGTGCCAGGTACATCGCTGGCGCTATATAAAAGCTTATAATAATAATAATAATTAATAATAAGGCTTAGTTCCATGGGCTGCCGACAGAGGCTGCAGAAGCCACTGGCTTGTGCTCTGCTGGAAACCAAGTTTGTCTCCTGTTCCACGAGTTGGAGCTAGCAGAGTGCTCAGCTCCTTTGGCTTTTTCTGCTAGACAATTGATTTGCGTTGCTGGTTGAGCTCTTCCGGTGGAAGTGAGCATGGCGACTTGCTGTGCTCCAACACACTATTTCAAACAGGGATGTGACTGGCTTCTTCCCAGTGGCTGGGGAAGCAGCTGCACAATGGGGCAAGGCTCCTGGGCCCTGGTGAAGCTTTACCTATTATAACTACACTCACGGCCTTCTCCTGTCCTATGTGTGTTCCTAGCATTGCTGTTGGTGGTGGGGCTCAGTGGGTGGAGAACATTTGAGCCTAGAAACCTTGGTCTTCCCAGTCACAGCTTGGCTGAAGAAGTGGATCTTGGCGAGCTCCTGCCCACTTGTGTGGCATTGAAGGAAGCATTTCTAGACTAGGAGGATGGCAGCTGTGATGCCACAGGGGAAGTTGCAAGAAGGGGAGGAAATGTATGTGAGAGCAGATATGCGACCTCTCAAATGCAAAGGACGCCTTCTGCCACCAAATTAAACCACATCAGGTAAAGAACTGCTCAGGGTCTCCCCCTTGGAAACATGCAGCAGGGGATCAAAAGGTGCTGCCTTTTGCACCTGGCCAGCACACTTTGAATGCCATTATTTTTATTAAGTTTGCAGATGTGTTAATTCAAAGGGCACCTACTTTAGATGTGGATGCGGAGAGGCCTGTGGCTTTGATGCTTCGCCAGGGCTTTGCTGAGCTGGAGCTCGTCCTTGAGCTGGGGGTCTAGGCTGCTGTGGGGGGAAGATGCCTGGTTTAGAGGACTGGTTTGGGGAGGTCCCAGCAGATGATCTGGTTTGCTGGGGGGATCCAGGAGACCGCTGCTGCTGAGGTGAGGTGGACTGGGGGCTTTGGGGCTGTTGGCCCTGAGGAGAGAGCCTTTGCTGGGGAGGCCCTCCTGTCCGTGTAGGCGGAGATCCCTGAGGCTGGCGTGGACCTCCTGCAGGAAAGACAACACCCATCCACAAATCACCAGGTGCACCCAACAAGGAGCTGCAAAGAATATGTCCTGCAGCTTGGCTCGGTGTAGGAATGAGTTCATCAAGGTTTCTGGCCTGTGTTGTGCAGACCGGATGATCACAATCACACTAGTCCCATCTGACCTTAAAATAGACAATTCTGCGAATCCAATAAATTGGGAAACTTTTCGACCATGCTTCATGCAGCAAGCTCTATTGCTATTGACACTGGATGCTATTTGTATCCCACTCCTGCCCTCAGAGTGCTGCTGAACATTTTTCTGCATTGTCTAACACCAAAGAAACTGTCTTGCCTTTCCCAGGCAAAGATGCTTCAAGGTGCATGCAGCTGCCACCTCATCTTGCCCTTTGGGAGAATTATGTGTATCCAAATTGGGGGGGGGGAGGCAGATTGGAATCAACAGGAGAGCACTCTTCCACCACAGAAAAGGGAAGAAAGTCTTTCTGTGGTGGGTTGACACCCTTTTCCTTGGATAAGAATGATGAGGGGCTTATATAGCACTCTATCTATCTTCACCACTTATTTAACAAACCAGATGAAATCACTTATGACCAGCAAGAATTCCCTGAAAGCTTGTGGAAGAGAACATGTTAACCTTCGTATCCTGATCAAATTCACCTAAATTCCATCTGCAGTTTCAACGGGGGACACCATGGAACGTATCACTAGAGGATGCTGTGAAGGCCAGTCGTATAACTGGGTTAAAAAAAGCATCAGATAAGTTTGTGGATGGCAAGTCCGTCAATGGCTATTAGCCAAGTTGGTCAGGAGATGCATCTCTGACTGCCAGAACCTGGGAGTGAATGACTGATTATTTATTTATTTATTTATTTTATTTTGTAGCATTTTATGCCACACCTCCTGCTCAATAGCAGCCTCAGGCAGCTCACAACTTTTTTAAAAATAACAAAATCAACAGCTAAAATTACAATGGGATGTATGACTCCAAATGGGCCCTGTTTTTGTGTGCTTCCCCTGGAGCATTTGGTTCTGGTCTCTGTCAGACAGGCTGTTGGTCAAGATGTACCACAGCTCCGAGCCAGCGTGCTAGTTTTTACGCAGTTATGCCAGCATGCTAAGAGGAGCCTCACCAGGGTCTGTGATCACCCCTACCTACAATGTTGCAAGGTTCTGCCGCAGGTGCAGGGACTGTGATTGTTAAAGGAGTCTCTGTCTTGCTTCTTTTAGTGCCGTGTGTTGTGTGTCACTCCTGGAAGTGGCTAAGTTTTTAGTAGTGGGTTAGATGACCTCTCTATAGCTTGAATCAGATCCCAGAGTGAACTGATTCCACCCACACAGGTGCCTATAGTCTTACTTGGCATTCTGTCTGCTATAGCTCCTATGTTACGTACCTTGAGGAGGGGGCCGTGGTTGGGAGAGCTGTCCAAGCTGAGACTGCATCTGTGACTTCATTGACTGAGGCTGGAAAAAATCATTGCAGTTAACAGGATATCTTAAAAGCCTAGTGATAGAGAATTTTAGAGTATGGGTGAAAACAGGCATGACGCTAGCCACCCTTGGTGGTCACTTATACATGTTTCAGGGCTGCATAGGGCACCAATACAGCCCTGCAACATGCATAAATAACCACCAAGGGTGGTTAGTGTCATGTCTGTTTTCACCCTATGTAGGGAATAGCACAACACACACTTCCCTATACTTTCAGTAAGGTCACCTGTGGCTCTATGGTGCAACAATGGGGAAGAAAAGGGGAAATTGGTTCCTAGAGGAGCACAACAGTGCAATTACGTATGCAACAAAAGCGTTTTAAGAAAACATTTTTGAAGCAGGCACGAATTGCCCTGCAAGCATCACAAGTACCTGGATTGGCAGAAGAGCATGTGCCAATGATAGGGAATTGCAGAAAGAATTGGTTCTCATTCTATAATAAAGTTTCTTGTTCAGTGTTGGAAGAATGTAATCTTTTCTCTAAAGTTATTCTTACTGCCCTTCTCTTTCACTGTAGTGTTTCTGCCTCGAAACTTCCCTTGCCCCAGCTTTTACTCCAAATTGATAGGAACCGTGCACACACAGACTGACATTACATTCACTCTAACAACGTTACTCTCTCATGCAGAAAGTAATGTGTTACATGAGTAAATGTTTCACTGTTTCAAAACTACCAATGGAAAATGCTGCTTTAAAGTAAATAGTTCATTGCTTAGTTTATGGTGGTGACTGAGGAAGGCAAGAGGAGGGTGCAGTAGTAGAGCTGAAATGAGTACCTGCAAAAACAGGTATTAGCCATCAAATTTCTGGTACCTAAATAGACCCAACAACTGGGTACTGATCGGTACCTGAATCCAACCTGATATCCTGGAATGCTGACTTCTGGTCCCAATTTTTTACTTCTGGTTCCCATTTAAAAAAATAAATAAATTCTGTCCTGATGTTTCAGTTTTTCATCCTGATATACTGATTTGGTAATGAGAAAATAAAAAAATTGGTATCAGAAGTTAACATATTTTTTTTAGTATCTGGGTACCCAATTGGTATCCTATGCAGTACTCAAACATGCGGGTATTACCCACAGGTCCTAAATTAAGTATCCGTTTCAGTTCTAGTCACTAGCAAATTATACTGGGAAATTTAAAAGTGAGCTGCTTAGGGCAGGGACCTGTCTCTAACTACTGACTGTACAGCACCAGCTATATGGCTGTCACTATATAAATAAGTGGACATGGTAGGTTCTGATTTGAATAGTAATTTCAGCCAGGCCTCCTTTTGAAGGAGGTGGTGGTGGAGACACAGGGCTTCTCTGCTTTCAGACAGCATTGGCATGCTCAGTTACTTTGAGACAGACTGGCTGAACCATTGTGAGGGTAGGGGAAACACCAGCTTCTCTGAAAGACTTACCCAAGGTCTCAGAGGCGATGGAGAGGATCCTGAGGTCACAAGAACCTGTGTCATTTTGGAGACAACCAGGTCTGCTATGAGCTGCCTGTCCTCCTCCACATGTTCCCCTATCAGGGGCATTGAGCTGTCCATTACCTGCATAAAGAGAGAGAAGGACAGTTAGAAAAAGAGGCTTCCCACTGGCAGAACCAGGCTCTGGAACCAGTTCCATGTTCTAGGTCAATTTCCTTTTCATCATTTATCCTGTTCCCCAGCCAACTACTCCTGTACTCTCCCTACACTCTCAAATGCTGCTGCTTCTGTCACAGCTAGAGGTGTGCACCAAGGTCTCATGTCGTTTTCATTTTCCCTTATTTAAATCTGTCGTTTTCATTTTCATAAATATCAAATTGTCATTTTTGCTGTTTTCCATTAGTTTCAATGTCCTCATTCTGTGCTGTGACCATCCCAACATCTCTCCCTCACTTGTTACGGGGAAGTCAGAAGCATCTGTTTAGGAAAGAACCAATAGAGATTATCTTATGTCCTCTGTCACAGTGCTGCAGGATGGGATTGTGATGATAATTGGCCAGCCTGGATGTGTAAACTATGTCTCCTGATTGTTGGGATCCTAACCCCAAAGTTCCAGTTATGTCCCTTCTATGCCTGTCTGAGGGACGTCTCCTATGCCTGCCTCGAAGCCACTCCTGATTGGTCCTGTAAAGCTAGAAGCATGCATTTATTGGCCAGTGAATGTGGCTGTCAGTCTTTTAGGTTGCTCCACATCCTCCCTCCTACAGTCTCGCCCCCTGCCATGCCACGTGCCTGCCTGTGACTGGCACTGCATGTACTGCTATTTATCTGAATAATAGTCTTCACAAGGACAACACCAACTGCTTATAAAATTGGGACCCTTTATCACATTGTCCTGTCGATTGGCAGAGATGACATGAAAGGTATGTGATACATTCCTGCCAAATATCTTGTAAACAGGAGGGAATATAAAAATGTTACAGCTGGAAATGTATTTTCAATTTAATGTCTTATACCATCAGGACCCTTTATCCAATCGTTCTGAAAATTGGCAGGAGTGTTAAGCTTGTAGAGGGACATAATATTCACAGATAAATCGGATGGAAGATAATGAAGTCATAGCCGTGAATGTGTATGGAGATGTTAATAAAATCACAATGTTCAATTGCTTCTAAAATAGGTTCCCTTTATTTAATTATTTTGAAAATCGGTATACATAGTGCCCTCCATTGGGGGTACAGTCTCCCCAAGCTTCATCAGAATTGAATAAGAAAATTAAAAGGTATAGCCAGAAATATGTATTTGTGTTTTCCCCTTTATTTAAAAAATAAAATGTCATTTTCATTTCTATTTTTGTTGTTTGTCATTTTTGTTGTTGCAATAACAATAATGAAAATGACAATTTTTGTTATCGTTGTAATAAAAACAAGGCTTTTCTTCAAGTGACTCTGTATATATGCACACTACAGGGTATTGTTCCTCCTGGCATTGACCTTCTGGAAATGACTAGCATAGCTGTATTCAAGGAGGAGAGTATTTATGGACTCACTCCCCGCTTAGCCCCAGATCCCTCCTCTTCATAGCAGAGATCACTTCTGTGACTTTCTTCTTCTGTTTCTCATCTGGGAAGCTGGGGCTTTGGGACGGTGTATACTGTGCTTTATTTATATTTGTTCAATTTGCTGTTTCTATGATTGTAAACCACCCTGAGCCTGTTGAATAAGGGCAGGATACAGATTGATGGTAATCATTCAGGTGGTTAAATTCTCCTTCCTCTGGCCTTGCCTTCAGTTTTATCTATGAGCTCAGAGGCTAGGGGGGTGGTGGAGTTGTGGGATTTTGAAAGTGCAAGAAGAAGAAGGAATGCCTCCAAAACCTGTTGTTTGCTGCTATAGTTTAAGAGAGTGGGGAGCAGGATACAAAATACCGCAAAGAGTGTAAAATAAATACACCAGGAGGTATCCAGCAGCAGTTGCTGCTTCCTCTTTGGGGTCTTTGAGATAAGGCTGTCATAACGATGTGGAATCAGAAGTGCTGCAAGAGCCAGGGGACTTTTTTGGGAATCCTATCCGAGTTCTTTGAAGACTTCGTAGCAGCATGTGATTTTCTGAGGCGAACCTCCCTGCCCCAGCACAGCCAGCCTTGGCTCCTTTGGCAATTGATCTCTGTCTAGTTCATGTGTGGGAAAAGACAGAGTCATGTTAACTCTAAAAGTGAAATGAATAGTTGAAATGATTTGTACATCAGCTAGCCTTCAGGACATCCAAACAATATGCACAAAACAATATGCATCTGCTTATTCCAGTTCAGTTACATCATTTATTGTGATTTCTTCGGTTACTTTGGTTTGAACATTTTGGTCATTCCAGTATTTTGGTTATTTCATTTCGTCTGCTGCACATGTTCAATAGTACTAATAGTGCTTAAACAAGGCAACCAAAAGACCAAAATGACCAATCCAAAATAACTGGAATATTGAAGTAAATGAAGTAGCCAAGCCAGAACACTCAAAATGGATATCCAGTGAAGTGGGAGCTGAACAGCGGTTTGTAACGTATCTGCTTCATCCAACCTAAATCAAGCAAATTAGATAGATCCAGTGTTCATCATGGATATTGGTTTCAGCTCTAATTAACTCCACGTAGATTAATACTGTAGTATGCATCTTGAAGATTAATCTGGAAGAGCTAATTTACGACCACTAGATGGTGCCATTATTCTTCCACACAGACTACCAGTCAATGGATTTAAAACAAAAAGCTCGCATATCACCAATTTGGGAAATAGAAACTATGTCCCATCGTAATGCACTTCCACATGAGACAGTTGTTGAAATTAAAAGTCAGCACAGTGGTTCTCAAACTGGGGGGCAGAGAAGGTGTTTGGGGAGGGGGGAGAATGTGAGAAGGACCCCAGCTGGTGAACATGTAGCTTCACACTCCTACTGAGCTAAGGGGAATCTCCTTATTTGAAACTCGCTTCCTCTTGCTGCCCCATTGTTTTGGAGAGAGAAAGGGAAAGCAATAGGAAGGGGGGAGAGGAAGAGGGGGAGCAAGGGCGGTGTGTTGTGGAGACGGGGGCCTCAATTACAACAGTGGAGGGGAGGACATGCTTCGAAAAAGTGTGAGAAGCACTGATTTAGAAATTAGGAAAAACTACAGACATCTGGCGTCAAATTAATCTTTTAGTAACCTTCCATGAGCCAAGGTGCCCATAGATTACCTTCAGAGCTGAAATGACTATTCTTGGAAATGAATCTATCCAACAATTTTGCTCACTTTGGATCCATTTAGGTGAAGAGACTACAAACTACTATTCATCTTAGCTTCGCTTATTCATCTTTGGTACTTTAGTTTGGTTGCCTGGTATTTCCGTTCAGGTTTTCATTTACTTCCTGTTGATGCTACTTCAGCACTACAGCGCTCCCTCCTGCTCCTCCATAGGACTATTGCTGCTAGCCCAAGAGTGCTGTAAATAGCATAAAACAAAGTAAATGAAGCAAAGCCAAATATTCAAACGGAAGTACCTGAATTATGTGAATTTTGTTTTGTTTAGAGATCTTTGCTTGGATACCTGGTGGGCTGTCTGAACATAATAGTTTATTAAGGCACGGGCTTTCGCCATGGTCACAAAAAATACAAATACAAGCAATCTCCTAATTTGAGAGAGCCAAAAACCATCAAAATATATAAACAAAGTAAAATCCAAATCAATTGAGTACATCTGAAATAAAACTATACCAGCTTACCAGAAAGTGCATAAATCATAAAAACTAAAATATAACATCCAACAGACATATTAAAAAAAAATAACAGTAAGGCTTAAGTCTCACACAGAAGAAAACCTTTGCCGCCAAAAAACCTTCTCCTACTCGACATAGAAACCAATCCAATCCATCTAAACTGACCACAGCACTAACCCAATATATCATGGTGATCTTAGTTCATGATTGAGTGACAATTCACCTCTTTGCAGCAAGGGTCAGGAAGGATGCCACTGCAACCAAGTCGTCAGTTTGGTATAAGTTAGTAATAAATAGGAAGAGATCAGCTATCCTCTTTTCCCTAGCCTTGACCAACAGAGGTGCCAACCATAAGTCCCTTAAATGGGAATAATGTGAACACCTCAGAAGAACATGTTTGGGAGTTTCGACTTCCTGTAATGCAGAGGAGCACCGGCAGAGCGCATACCGAACGCCTTGCAGCCTTCCCTTCACTACTGCAGTTTGTGCCAGCTGAAAGTGTAAAAGAATATAATGCCTTCTTAGGGTATACTGATCAGCTTGTCTAGATAGGGCTCCATAGAAAAGGCAAGCTTACCCAGGGCCAGCCTGGGAGCCACTCTCCACAAACTCAACTAAGAGAGATCTTCCTGCATAGCGAGATCCCTGGATCTCTGTTCCACTTCTTTCTTTATACTAGAAATGGGTTTCCCCGGGAAGTACATAAAGGAAAATCCCAAACTAGCTAGAACAGAGGCAAGATGTTTCACCCAGGGATACACTCTACCACCTTCATGTTTTAATTCTTCAGCTAAGCACTGAACTTGCAAGGCCTTGAATGGTTGAGTTAACAGTTTTATCCAGTATCGCACTAATGCCATTCTTCCATAGTGCTGAATGGCACTCATACCTGTTTCCGCGCGTACCACCGCACTCGGAACACTGGAGCCCACTCTAAGGGCTCTTTGCAGAAAAAAGTTTTGCACCCTCTCCAGAACAATAATGTCTGGAAAGGGGATAAGTTCAGTCCCAAAAGTCAGCATGGTATGGATCTTGATTTGAAATGTCTTCAAAATAATACTTAAGGAAATTCCAGTGGAAACACTCATAGCTTTCAACAAGCATCGAGCTGCACATAACGACAAGTGTGCTCTATTTTTGAGGTGTAATGCCCAAGAGCCCTAGATGAGGAAGTTACCCCCAAATATGAGAAGGGGTTAACCACTTCAAAGTGGAATTCCCTGATCTTCCATTTGTGGGAGGGTGATTTGCCCCCCACAATCATAATTTTGGACTTACTGCTATTAATTTCAAGGCCGTTAAGCAAACCATATTCAATTAAACCATTGATGGAAGCTTTAAGGCCCTTTTCGATCTGCGAAAGCAAGACCAGATCATCTGCGTATTGCAGAGCATGCAAGGGATAAGCATAAATCCTAGGGAGGTGCATGTTCCTCTCCTTTATAAAATTCACCAAGTCTGCTACATACGGATTAAAAAGTAGGGGAGCAAGCACACAACCTTATTGAACTCCTCTTCTAATGGGGATTGGGGCACTTGGTGCAGTCCCAGCACCATTTTAAACTCTTGCTGCATCATTGGAGTGTAATTGAATCAAGATTGCAAGAAGCCTGTCACTTACCCCCATAGCCTTCAATTTGGTCCAGAGTCTCTCCTGCGGGACAGAGTCAAAGGCCTTAGTAAAGTCCATGAAGGCCAGGAAAAGCTTCCCTTTTCTAATCTCTGAATATTTGGAAATTAGATGCCTCACGATGAAACTACAATCTGTCGTGGATCTATTTGCCTTAAAACCATATTGTTCCACAGGAATAATAATACTCCTCATATTGGCCCATTTCTGTTAGAATTGCAAGATGATAGTTGCATATAGCTTGCTGATAACTGAAAGTAGGCTAATTGGCCTATAACTCCCTGGATCAGCTCAATCACCTTTTTTATAAATCGGAACAATCCAACTTAAACCCCATGTAGATGGACTCTTACCCTCCTGCGAGATTTTGTTAAAGAGCCTACACAAAACCGAAGCCCACCTCTGTGGGGCAGCTTGCAAAACTTCTGCAGTTAGAAAGTCTGGCCCTAGGAACTTGTTGGTCTTCAGCAACATAATCATTTTATGAATAGCCGACTCCTGACACTCAATTTCTAAAGACGAAGAAGGAGAATAGCAAACAAAACTATCACTAAGAGCTTCATTCGGCAGACTTTTGGCCTTATATAGGTTCCCAAAAAATTGCTCCCAGATGGCGTTAGGGACTAAAGAACTCCTCGGTTTCCGAATAGGGTTAATCATGTGATTCAACATTTTCCAAAAATTCCTCGAATCACCTGTCCTACTTGCTACATTTAGAGTTGCCCATTTCTTACTATAATAACTTTCTCTTTTGGTCCTAAGGAGATGTCTATATGAGTACCTCAGTTCCAAAAGATGAGAATAAGCAGCATGGGTTTGGGTCTTTATCCAATTCTTCTTCCCAGCAATGAGCAAGCATTTAAATACCTGGCATTCTCTGTCATACCAGGAATGACTCTGTATACAGGATGCAGAATAGGAACCAGATAAAAGGTTTTCCTTAAGATATTCCATGATGCCTAGAAATATACTAATTGTTCCATCTGCATTGCATTCCTGAAACAGTGCCAGACCAAGCTCCTTAAGCTGCCTGGTGTAACACAAATCTTGCATCTTGCAAAACAGCTGGGTAAGAATCCCATTTCCTAATCGTTCTTTCACTTGGCAAATTATTAGCATTGTTAATCTCATAATTCAGGCTATTGCCTAGAGCTATCTGAACTTCCAATAATTTATGGTTACTTTCTGGTCTTATATTTAAAGTAAGACTGACTAACTTATCCCAGGAGGTGGGTTCAATAAAGACATAATCTATCGTGCTTTGAGCTAATGGACCAACAAAGGTATATCCCCCAACCAAATCTCCCTGCAACCTGTCATTAAGAGGTATCAGCCCAAGATTAAGGATCAGGGATTGGAGAAGCCGCCCTGTATCATTAACTGTTTCATCTTGGGAGTGGCGACTAGGGATATGAGAAAAGGAATCCATAGATTCCTCCCCTCCCACCCCCGAACTATAGCCTCATTGACAAGCCCTATCCTCGCATTCCAATCCCCTAACAAAATAACTTGGGCTCGAGGAAATTGGTCCCTTAGGGCATTTACCCTGCTCTCCAGGGAGGACCATACATCCTCTTGATAATAAACCGAGGACGATGGTTAGACAACCTCAGTGACCCTATTTGGAACTCGGGCCTTTCTGAGGGGAGTGAATGAAAAGACCAAAGTTGCGAATCTGCCACCAAGATTGCCAGACCACCAGATGGACGACCTCTTTTATCCAACTTCTGATCACCGTGGAGTTCAATTTTGAAATTCCCTATAGATAAATTCAAGCCCTCACCGGGACTCAGCCATGTCTCCTGAAAGCAGACACAATGGGGGATTTCAGACGTTACGAGTCTGAAATTCACCCCGCCTGAACCACAGTCAAACACGGGCTGCGTTTTGACTGGTGAACATCTGTTTGCTTGCCGCCAGATGTGCACCACAGTCAAATGCGGCCCGTGTTTGCATTCACCACGCTTCTGGACCTCCGGACGCGAGGAGGTCGAGAAGTGCACCACAGGGCTGGTGAGGTTGCAGCTCTTCTGCATACGCTCCCAGCATCCTCGGCTGTCATCGCTCGAGGACACCACGACTCTCCTGGGGCTTGGCCTTCCTGCCGCCCCAAGCTCCACCGACCAGCGGGCCAAAAGGCGCGCGCCTTACAGGTACTTTTCTCCATTTCTTTTCTACTGTACTTCCCCCTCCTATCTTACTCACTAACATGTCTGCCCTATTTTCTCGCCTTTTCTTTCCCTCCTCTCCTTCTCCTCTTCCTGTCCATCTTTTTCTTCCTCTACTTTTCTCCTCCCAGCTTCTTCCTCCCCCCAACCGATCACCACTCTCTAACCTCCCCCATACATCCTTTGCTCCCTTGGCTACTTTCTCTCATTGCTCCCCTTCCACTCCTGTCTCTAGCCTTCCTCGATGCTCCCCTTCTCCCAATCTTATCCCTATTCCTCCTGTCTCTAGCCTACCACGACGCTCCCCTTCTCCCAATCTTATCCCTATTCCTTGCCTCCCCCCTCATCAACTACCATTTTTCTGCTCCCTCTGGAACTGTCGCTCATCTATCAGTAAAGCTCCCTATATCCATGATCTTTTCCTCTCTCGCTCCCTCCAGCTCCTTGCCCTTACTGAAACTTGGATCACTCCCTCGGACTCTGTCACGCCTGCTACCCTCTCCTGTGGGGGTCTCTCCTTCTCTCACCAACCCCGCCCTGAAGGACGGGGTGGTGGGGTGGGCCTCCTTCTTGCTAAATCCTGTCAGTTCCAACCAATTTCTCCTCCCCCCTCTCTCTCCTTCCATACCTTTGAGGCTCACTCCGTGCGCCTCTACTCCCCCCTCCATCTACGTGTTGCTGTCATCTACCGTCCCCCTGGTCCTCTCTCTTCCTTTCTTTCTGACTTTGAGTCCTGGCTCACTTTCTTCCTCTCTGTTGATATCCCCACTCTCATCCTTGGTGACTTCAACATTCATGTTGATGACCCATCTCAGCCCTCAGTCTCTCGCTTCCTCTCCCTAGCCTCCTCCTTCAACCTCCACCTTTGGACCAACTCCCCCACCCATACTAATGGCCATTCTCTTGATCTTGTCCTCTCTAGAAACTGCTCTGTCGCTGATCTCTCCTTCGATCCTCATCCTATATCAGACCACTTCCTTGCCTCTTTCAACATTTCCCACTGTCCCCCCTCCTCTTCCCCTTCTCTACGCCCCTTCCGTGACCTTCAAGCTATTGATCCCCTGGACTTTGCCTCCTCTCTCTCTCCCCTTCTTCCTACAGTCTTCTCTTCCTCCTCCCCTGACTCCGCTGTCTCTGCTCTCAACGCCTCTCTCTCCTCCACACTTGACTCCCATGCCCCTCTCTCTTCCCGCCCTGCCTTCTCCCACAACCCCCGTCCTTGGCTCACCCCTAGTATCCGCCACCTCCGTTCTTGCACTCGTGCTGCTGAACGACTCTGGCGCAAATCCCATTCTCACGCTGACTTCCTTCACTTCAAATTCTGTCTCTCCACCCTTACTTCTGCTATCTCCCTTGCTAGACAACACTACTATGCCTCCCGCATTGAGTCCTGTTCTCGGGACCCTCGCCGCCTGTTCTCTACCTTTGACTCCCTCCTCAAGCCTCCCTGTCCTCCCCCTCCTTCTTCCCTTTCTGCTCAGGATCTTGCCTCCTTCTTCACCTCCAAGATAGACAAGATCCGCCTCGACATCGCTTCCCACTCCTCTCTTCCCACTCCCACCCCTCTCCCTCCTCCCCCTCCTTCTCTCATGTCCTCCTTCTCCCCTGCCTCCCTTAAGGAAATCTCCTCTCTGCTCTCCTCCTCCAACCCTTCCACTTGCCCCCTTGATCCCATTCCTTCCCGCCTCCTCACCTCCATTACTCCCACTGTCGCCCCTTCCTTCCTGCACATCATCAACCTCTCCCTCTCTACTGGCTCTTTCCCTTCTGCCTTCAAACATGCCACAGTCTCTCCTATTCTCAAAAAGTCCACTCTTGACCCCTCTGACCCTTCTAGCTATCGTCCTGTCTCACTCCTTCCTTTTGCTTCCAAGCTGCTTGAACGTGTTGTCTACTCCCGCTGCCTTGACTTCCTATCCTCCAACTCCTCCCTTGACCCCCTCCAATCTGGCTTCCGCCCCCTTCATTCTACTGAAACTGCTCTCGCTAAGATCACCAACGATCTTCTGGTGGCTAAATCTAAACGTCTCTATTCCATTCTTGTCCTCCTTGATCTCTCTGCTGCCTTCGATACTGTTGACCACTCACTCTTGCTGGATTCCCTTCACTCCCTTGGCTTTTGTGGCTCTGTCCATAACTGGTTCTCCTCCTACCTCTCTGACCGCTCCTTTAATGTGTCTCTCTCCAACTCCGCCTCCTCCTCCTTCCCCCTCTCAGTTGGTGTTCCTCAAGGCTCTGTTCTTGGCCCTCTCCTCTTCTCGATCTATACCTCATCCTTAGGCAAACTCATTGCCTCCCATGGCTTCCAATACCACCTCTATGCTGATGACACTCAACTCTATCTCTCTACTCCCTCTCTCTCTCCCTCTGTTCAAGCTCGTCTCATCAACTGTCTCTCTGACATCTCTACCTGGATGTCTCAACGTCAACTCAAACTCAACATGGCTAAAACTGAACTCCTTATCTTCCCCCCTCATCCTTCCTCTCCTTCCTCACTGTCAATAACTATTGATGGAGTCACCATCCTGCCTGTCCCCCAAGCCCGTAGCCTAGGCTTCATCTTTGACTCAGCCCTTTCTTTTAAACCCTACATTGACTCTGTTGCTAAATCCTGTCGCTTCTCCCTCCATAACATTGCTAAGATTCGCCCTTTTCTCTCTGTCTCGTCTGCCAAAACTCTTGTTCATGCTCTGGTCATCTCTCGCCTCGATTACTGTAACCTCCTTCTCACTGGCCTTCCCCGGTCTCACCTTTCTCCCCTCATCTCTGTCCAAAACTCTGCTGCCAGGGTCATCTACCTCGCCAGTCGCTTCGACCATGTGCAGCCCCTCCTCTCTTCGCTTCACTGGCTTCCCCTTCCTGAACGAATCCTGCACAAGCTCCTAGTCTTCACCTATAAAGCTCTTCACAACCTTGCTCCCCCCTACCTCTCTGCACTTATCGCCCTCCATACTCCAGCCCGTGCACTTCGCTCCTCCTCTGTCCCTTCTCTCACCCTTCCACGCCTTCCCTGCTCCCCTAAGCGCCTTCGTCCCTTCTCACTTGCTGCCCCCCATGCCTGGAACTCCCTCCCTGTCCACATCCGCCTTGCCCCCTCCCTTCATACCTTCAAATCTCTCCTTAAAACTCACCTCTTTCGCTCTGCTCTGTCTGACTCTTTATCCTGCTGAGCCACTATTCCTATACCTACGATCGGTTTACCCTTATCCTTGCCACATGGACCTGCCTGCTGTCATTCTCATCGTAACCAAGCCAAGTACGTGCACTTGAGACCTCGCATCTTCATGAATGTTAGACCCCTTGTCTCTCCCTCTGTTCCCCTTCCTAAGTCTCTCCCCCAGCTCCTGTCTCTCAGATTGTAAGCCCTAGGGGCAGGGACCGTGTCTATTTTATTACTTTGTAAAGTGCCAGGTACACTGCTGGCGCTATATAAATGTTTGTTAATAATAATAATAATAATAAGTGTGGTGAACGGAAAGTAACGTCTGTTTACTTACTGTTCACTGCGGTCAATGGATTTCACCCCCGCCTGTGGTTGCAACGTCGGGATGGGGGGAAGGCTGCCGGGGAACGCAGGGGGCAGGGCCGTGCGGCAGCACGCTGCGCGACCCTGCCCCCTCCGGGGTGTGTGTGCCGCTTTAGACGTGACAGGTGGCCGCTTTCACCACGGGCCATGGTTTGGCGGTCCCCACGGCCGGGGACAATGGGGCGCATGTCTGTTGGCATGCCCCTTCACCCCCGGCCGTGGTCCGAACCACCCCACGGCCCATGGTGAAAGTGGCTGCCAGTCACATCTGAAATCACCCACTCATACTGCTTCATGTAGTCTATCCATTCCTTTTCAATCAGTTTTGCCTTCAAGCCCACTATATTCCATGATACTAATTTAAAGTAAATGTTCTATAAAGGGGAACCTACACAATGGACACCGCATTGATTAGGGAGTTCTGGTTCAGGAGGAGATCCTGGGGGCTTCATATGTCTGTCAGGTCAGGTCAGGTCTGCATCTGAGCTATCTCAATCAGAGTTTGATCTATAGCTAGGCATGAAACATTACTCCTTAACTGTCCATTTGGATGCCTAAAAGTGACAGAGCTTTCATCACTCTTTTGCTCTGCCAATAGGTCCCTTATTAGTGGTATAGATACCTTTCCAGGGGGGCTACCTTCTTCACCAGGCTCAAGATAACGAGCAGCTGTCAAAACTTCCAGGTTATACTCTGGCTTATGCTGCAGGAACACCTGGACTGAATCAGGCACTTTATACTCCAATGGCTCTATATGAACATTGCTCTTAAATAGATATAATTTTTGTAATATACTATCTTGATCTATTACAGGAAGGCTCCTGAATATACTATAAAGTGATGCAGCATCAGTGGTTCCTGTCCTATCTGACAGAAAGATACCTAATTTATCAAAAAGAGACTGCTGCACTACAAAGGGGGTAATGAACTGTGCCACCGGGACTAAGCCAGGCACAACAGAGGGCAGTAAATCCTTCCTTGCCCCATGAGGCGGAGAACTACCCTCTGCACAATCCGGTCCTGCACCGTAGTCCCATCCATAATATCAAGGCCAGGAAACAAAGTTTCCTTAGTAGTCTGTTTTCCAACTGCAGATTCCTCAGTACACAAAAATTTCCTCAAATCATCCACCCCCATTGGAGTTACAGCAGTTTTCTCACTTTTCCTTCTTGCAGGCGGACTTAATGAAACTGCATGTACATCTTGGGGCACAAAAACCCCAAAGTACGCTTGCGGACACCTAATGGGACAAGATTGGCTGCAGAGGTTACTATCAAAGGAGCTGGGGCTTTAGAAGGAGAGAGAGCAGCGATGGCAGAGGGGTTAACACTAACCACCCTATCTATTGAAATCCCTCTGCTAAGAAGGTATTTCCTGGTTTTAAAAATACTATTGACCAGCTCTCCAGAGTTAAAATAAATTTGTATTAAATGACCCCATCTACACAAAGGAAGATGCACTACTTTCCCTGTAGTCTGGGCTATCACCTCTCTATGCAATAGCTGAGATAAATTAAGGATAATGGCAGGAGTGTCAGCCCATGAGGGGGAGTGGAAAAAAGGGTCTGGCCTAACTTTGAATAAAACCGCATTAGCCACAATCCTCCTGCCTCAGGCGGACACCATCTTAGACTGTATCTTGTTATTAGAGCCCAACCAAGCATTGCAGGATTTATTAATATCAGGCCTAGAGACTGATTTCATTTCGTATGGATTACCAACCATATCCACAGAGTTTGAATTCAGTTTATCCATGACCTCCTTTAACTGGGCTCTCACCTTAATCAAGGAATTGCTTATTTCAGAAATACTTGAAAACAACGCTGCAACAGTTCTCGCAGTTAAATTGATCTGAGTTATTAGAAAGTCAATCATGGCGACATCCTGAAGTTTGCCTATCTCTCCCTTTAATAACGATGGACTATGGTCAACACTGGTGGATTTAGGTCCCGACAGATTAATCAACTCTTCCTCGTCCACAGGCAAACAGTCAAATCTGTTGAATAAACTGATGTTACCTTCCTTCATCTCCGAAGGAGTTTCACGCCTCCTGTTTTTCTGTGGGAGTTCACTGAAAGAAGGTGAAGGTCGTATCCGCTTCCGCTCCATGTAGGCCAAAGGGCTTCAGAAAGTATCCTAGTCACCCCTGGCTGGTGCCGTCGGCCGTGCGCACAAGGGCGTGCCATTGCGCGCGATGTCCTTCGGCGCGTGCCTTCAGCACAGCCGCAGGTGTCCACCGGAGATAAATCCCTGTGCCCAAGTGAGGGGCAGGGCACTCAGTAAACTGACAGGTCAGCAGAGGGGGAAAGCAGAACGCAGTTCAGGCAAATCACCTACGCCAAGGAAAGTGCAGCCCCCTCCTATGCGATACCTGTCAGCAAAAAGCACAGAACACACAGCACACAAAACTGGGCAGCAGCGCGGTCTGCAGCCCTGCCGCTTGCCTCTGTTCTCCCAGTAGTATCTCCCGTGGGCTCACCCTGTCTGAACATGTCAATATCAGCAGAAAATATGAAATTAGCTATTTTTTCCAGCTCTCATTATTTGGTGATACCTGATCTAGTTCATGTCTATCACAATATATAAGAAATCTACAGGCCGTCACACCTCCCTTCACAGATCATATAATCATTTTCTTTCTTTCTTTCTTTTTTTCTTTCTTTCTCTCTCTCTCTCTCTCTCTCTCTCACACACACACACACACACACACACACACACACACACACACACACCCCTATTATCTCTAGTTATATACTCAGATATCAGAAAACCTACTCTGAAAGAAAGACACACAATGTACACCTCACAACACTTAAAACTACTTTTTGTACAAGGTTGCTCGTCGATCAGAGAGGTGGACTGAGTAATGGAAAAGACCACCCTAATGCCCCTGAAGAACCTCTGGCACTATGGAAGGAAGACACACTCGAACTGCATGCCCCCAGTTGTCACCTTCCACCCACCGCACCAAATACTGCACATCATTAGACAATTAAATCCCATTCCCATTGGGGGGAAACATCTTGAAATAAATTGTTCCTGAACCTCCAACTTTTGGCCCTGATCTATCAGAAATGATCATGTGAAGCAGGCTCTCCACAGATAGGCGCACACCCGCCCAAGGTGGAACAAGATGTAACCCAAACAGCAGATGCAATCCCTGCAGACACATCTCAATTGCAGTGATTATAATAAACACACCCCACAACATTCAGAATCCCCCATCATTCAAAATGCATGGAATTTATGCAAGCGGAGTATTCACTTTAATGTGCCTAATTGGAACTCTGTGGGTGAAACCAAACAGGTCTCTATGAAGTGACTAAACTCTGCTAGCAACATGATTGCAGACAAGAACACCATATTACCCATGGAATACTACTCCCACGATACCTCTTTATTTCTGATCTTTGTACAATATCTTTAAAAGATGATCCTGGGAATTATACTTCATAACTCTACTTGACACAATGGACAAAACAGAGACATTGGCTTCATGACTCATTAAAACAGTCACTGCTTGTTTGTTCACCCTCTTATTGTTTTACCAGTGGCTGGTTTTAGACATCACAACAGCTACGTGATTAGGGTTGCCAATACAGGCAACTCAAACGCATCACTGGTTTCCCCCAAATGTTTAGACATAACAGCTCGTGGGGAGCCAGTGGAGGCAGGAGAATGTGAAGCAGACTCAACATAGGTGGTGTCAGGTCCTGTTCAGAGTCAGATTTCACAACAGATGCATGCAATGTCCTTGCCCACATGGTGGGCCTGCGATGAGTCCAGTGATTCTTGTGCAGGGGGAGAACGTAGCAGCAAAGTAGCCACTACGCATCTCCCATTTAGCAGCAGCCAGTATTCAGATGTCATGAAAACTACTCACTTGTGATGTCTAAAAATAGCTGTTTGTTTTATTTATTTATTTAGTGCCAGCAATGTATCTGGCACTTTACAGCTGTTGAAAGTAGACAGATGAGGGAGGGGAACAGAGGGGTGAGGGGAACAGAGGGGTGGGTGCAACAGAGGAAGAGAGAAGGATAAATTCATGAAGGTGTGAAGTTACAGGTACGCTTGCTTACCCTAGGCCACTTTCAGACATCCTCCCCCCCGGCGCATATTTGGGCTGCGGGGAGGAATGCAGAGGAATGTAGAGCTCGATTTCCTGCTCTGCATCCATGCACATGTCTACTGGCAAAGCCGGGGGGTGGGGGGGCTTTCAGACTGGCCAATCCCCACGCATATCTGGGCTGTGCATTCCAAATACGCGTGGTGGTGGTGGTGGTGGTGGCATGTCTGAAAGTGGCCTAAGTTACATAGGGAAAGGTGATGTTGGGAAAATCAAGAAGGGGAATAAGGGGATGAGGAGGTAGGGAAGGCCTGATGGAAGAGGTAGGTTTTCAGGAAGGATTTGAAGGGAGGGAGGGAAAGGAGCAAATGTGTTTGGGGAGTTACTTACAAGCATGGGGGGCAGCAAGGGAGAATGGCTGAATATGCTTTGAGAATCAGGGGAGTCGTGAGCAGACGAGGGTGGTGGAAGTAGAAGAGCAGAGCTTTTGGATGGGAGTGTAGCGGGTGACAAGTATAGAGAGATGGGGATGGAGGGGCAAGGCCCTGTATAGCCTTGTGGTAAAGACAAGAAGCTTGTGCTAAATGCGTTCAGGTAGAGAGAGCCACTAGAGAGAGGAGAGGAGGGGTTGCACAAGCAGTGGGTGAGGTGGATGATCTTGGCAGCAGAGGTTTGAGTAGATGAGAGGGGGACAAGGTGAAAGCGGGAAAGGCCAGTGAAAAGGAGGTTGCAATAGTCAAGGGGAGAGATAACCAGAGCATGGACTAGGGTTTTCACAGTGGAGACAGTGAGGAAAGGATGGATGTTGTGCAGCGAGAGACGACAGGATTTAGCACAGATTTGATTTGTGGTTTAAAAGAGAGGGCGGAGTCAAAGATGAACCTCAGGCTATCTTCTTGAGGGACAGGCTGAATGGTGACCCCGTGAGTGGAAATTGAGAAGAGGGAGTGGAAAGCTTTGGTGGGAAGATGAGGAGTTCAGTTTGGGCCATATTAAGTTTGAATTGACAACGACATCAAGGCAGAGATGTCAGATAGTTTGTGATGCAAGGTTGGATAGAGAGGTGGTGGTGGTGAGATGGAGTTGAGTGTCATCAGCATAGAGTTGATATTGGAAGCCGTGTGATTCAATGAGTTTGCCCAGGGACAGAGTGTAGAGAGAGAAGAGAAGCAGGCTGAGGACAGAGCCCTGGGGAACTCCAACCAAGAGGGAAAGTTTCATGTGCTCATTGATTACTTCTAGCAGCCAGCCACTCCCCAGCCTGTCACAACAACTTTAGCTACTTATATATTTAATACTATTTTAAATGACTTCATTTTAAATTGTTTTAAATTTTTACCTGGTTTTTACTTTTATGTAATATGTGAAGCGCTCCAGGTGCCATATAGGTGGGGTGGGGGTGTGCTATAAAAATAAAATAATAATAATTATTATTACTTAAAGTGGCTACAGACTCCCCTTAGGTCAATCAAGCCTAGCCTCTTTCTCTTCCTTTCTGCCTGTCTGAAGACGAGCTCAGTGAAGCTTGAAAACTTTTACATACTCCCCAGATGAAGCTGGCCCACAAGAACAGTGGTTCTCAAATTGGAGGGTGCAGAAGTTATTCTGGAGTGAGGAGGGAGCACAAGAAGGTACGCAGCAGGCAAACACCTATCTCCAGTCTGACGGAGCTAGAATGGTGGGCTACGAAGGAGGACAGAGAATCCAAGAACAAGGTGGAGAGAAAAGGGAAACAAAAGAGGGTGTGTGTGTGTGTGTGTGTGTGTGTGTGTGTGTTAATAAATGAGATGGTAGCCCACATGCAGTGGGTGTCCACCTGCCCATCTATTGAGTGTTCGCTCTCACCAGACATGTGGCCACCACCACTACCCACTGGACAGACAGCAGGAGCCTGCCATGTGGGCGAATGTGGGCTAGCATGCACCGACATGTCTGCGACCCGTCAATTAGGTTGTGTACAGCCTCCGCGCGTACAGGTCTGCCAGCACAATAGCGTTGCAGGTTAAAAACCTAGCGTGTTCTGAGGAGTGACCCCTTCCGACCCTGCTCTCCACTCTCACTCTCGCTGGCATACACGTAACATCTGCCTTAAAAGCACACCACACCATTTTCAAACATTTGTTCTCTCAACTCTTCTTGGTTGGCAGTTTCCCAGCCATTGCATTCTCTGTAATGATTTGTGGAGGATTACTACTGATCTGCCCGCCAATGCTGCTGTTGCAGTCCGTAGGCTGAAGAAGAGAAGGTCCAATATGCCCTGGTGGAGTGCTATAGGAATGAGGCAGTGTTCCAAGAGACCTTGGTGCAAATGACATAGCAGGACTAAACCCGGGACATGAACCACTGTGCTGATACTTAGGCAATGTCAGGGATATTTCAGAACTTTCCAAGAATGTCCCTTTGTGTCAGTTTCCAGCACACTTGAATCACTTAACTAGTATATAAACCATACGCTGCTAAGCATAGTTGGTAGCAGTTCAGTTCATGTTGTGTTCAACTAGCAAAAAATAGTGAAATAACTGGTAAGTTTCCTCATTGTATGAATTTATTTAACAAATTTTAATGAATGGAGGGGAATGGAAACAGCATTCAGTGCAATTTGTCATTACAGACCTAGCCACCTGGCGGGAAATAGCACAGGGGCAGAGGGCAAGGAAAATACAGTGACACATAGGAAACATTTTTTAAAGGATTTATGATATTACAAAAGATCATTTGAAACAGTTCACTGATGCTCAATAAACTGTCACTGATGGTGTGTGTTGGAGCTGCAGTTGATGTGCTGGCACAAAGTGTCCTGGATCTCTCCAGCTATGTGCTGCTCCACTCGCTTGAGCTGGTCCCAGAACAGGGGCACTAGCTCATCAGAGCAAACTGGCAGGGGGTTCTCCAATGCGACCCCTCCAGTCTCGCAGATGTTATGGAAAACACAGGTGGCACCGTGGCGGTTGTTAGAAGTGGGGCATTCTCTAGCTGGAAATTAGTTCTGGCTGCAACTGATCTTCAGCAGCACAGCTTTAATAGCCTGAAAGCTCTCTCAGCAGGTGGTGCTGAGTGGCTGGTTAAACTACCCTTGCTCCTGGGTGCAGGCAATGCTGTATGCCTTCATTAGCCAGGGCTTCAGGGGGTAGGCAGGGTCCCCGAAAACAACAGGTCTCAAGAGCAACCTCTCAATGCACGTTTGTGTAGGGTCCAAAGTCTCCAGTGTACATGTGGTCACAGAAGGGGGACTTGTGGAAGATGCGGACATAGTGGTTCTTCCCTGACCACGCACCCAGCACATCCATGAACTGAGTATGGTGGTCCAGTACAGCCTGGAGAAGCACAAAGAAAAACCCCTTCTGGATCAGGTAGTCTCCTTGCTATGGGGTGGGCAGATGATGGTGTTATGGCTCCTATTGATCACCTCTATAGAGTTTGGGAACTCCTCCTGCCGAAAGCCCTCCATCACCTTCCCAGGGTCAGCCAACTATAGCACCTGGTGCAGCAGCACTTTCACAATCACTGTGCAAATCTCAATTAGTATGGTGCCCACCATGGAGGTTCCAAGTTGCTGGACAACAGAGTGGCAGGACTCTTGACTGGTGAGCTGCCAGATGGCAATGGCAACACGCTTCTCCATGAGGACGGGTGACCACTAGGGGTGGGACCCCGGACCCATTACCGGTTACCGGATTTACCGGTTACCGGTTTCACGAAAACCGGATTCCCGGATTAAATCCGGTATACCGGTACCGGATTTATTCCATTGGTTTCAATGGGGCGCTGTGTCCCCATTGAAACCAATGGAATAAATTCCTCCCCCTCCCCCTCCCAGGCTGCGCGGGTGGAAGGGGGGACACCCCCCACCCACCCTGCCCAGCCTGGCTTTTTGTTTTAAAAAAGAAAAGAGTAAGAGTAAGACGGCGAGGCGAGCCCCCCCCAGCACCAGCGGCCGCGGCGTCCCCGCAGCCGCCGGTAAGTATGACCCGATCCCTGGGGGGGGGGGGGGTGTTTAACACCCCCACCCCCCCAGGGATCACCCCTACAGTGCGCTTGCCGCTTACCTTTGGGAGCTCCGGCGGCGGCGGGCGGTCCGGCGGCCTCAGCGCCGGCTGTGGCTGCCGGCGTCAGGACGCTCTAGGCCTTCCGGTGAACTTCCGGGTTTCACCGGAAGGCCTAGAACGTCCTGACGCCGGCAGCCACAGCCGGCGCTGAGGCCGCCGGACCGCCCGCCGCCGCCGGAGCTCCCAAAGGTAAGCGGCAAGCGCACTGTAGGGGTGATCCCTGGGGGGGGGGGGGTGTTAAACACCCCCCCCAGGGATCGAGTCATACTTACCGGCGGCTGCGGGGACGCCGCGGCCGCTGGTGCTGGGGGGTGGGCTCGCCTCGCCTCGCCTCTGGGTCTTACTCTGTTCTTTTTGAAAACAAAAATCCAGGCTGGGCAGGGTGGGTGGGGGGTGTCCCCCCTTCCACCCGCGCAGCCTGGACTCGGGGAGGGTTTTTTTTAAAAAAACTTTTTTGCTGGGGCTTTAAGTTTTTTTACATTGCAGCCATTTTTAAATGGCTGCAATGTAAAAAAAACCAGTACACCGAAATCCGGTACCGGGTCCGGATTACCGGGTCGAATCCGGTAATGCCGGTACACCCGATACCGGCATTATCAGATACCGGTAGATCCGGAATTCCCACCCCTAGTGACCACATCACCGTGCTCTGTTTCTCCAGTTGTGGCCTGAGTTCTCTGCTATCTGCATGATGAGGTGATGGGGCATCCTGAAATTTGTGACAGTCGGCATCTTCCCACGAGGACAGTCTGTACTTTTCTCCCTCACCCAGACAGGCTCTTGGTGGGTACAACCCCTGGGCATGGTGTCAGTGATTGAAACCACATCTCCCAACAGGTACCTCTCTGAGTGCATCAGTTGCACTTGCATGGCTTCGATCCTCTCCAGCACGGTACGCTGTTGCCAGAGGTAGGCAAGTGCATGGCGCTGAAGCAGAAGCCATCTCCGTGGTGTGATGCACCCCACTAATCCTGGCCAGAGATCGAGTGAGCGCTTTTCTCTGCTTTGACAGAACATTGCACCAATGACAGCAGAAGGCTTGGATCTGTTGGATTACTTGTAGGTTCTACTCAGCAGCAGAAAGGAATGTCTGGAGCGCAATAATGAGCACAAGAAAGTTAGTGGCATTCATTTCCAAGGTTGCGGTTCCAGTGTCTGTGAACTCTGCAAACCACACACCAAATGCTTTGAACAGCTTAAAGAGCTGGGCAGCTACCTAGCTAGGTTTGGCTGCATGCGAGCAGCTATTGACCACTATTGATCATGTGACCCTACGGGACTGGCTATCTGTCAAGTGTGAGTTGCTGTTGGCTGCTATTGGTTACAGGCTGGTTATGGTTGAAAAAGGTTTTGCAAAGCTTATGCTGTGTGTGTGTGTGTGTGTGTGTGTGTTGCTGCACCAGCACTGCCAATCAAGTCGGCTATTAAACTACATAGATTTCTGTCACAAGTATGTCAGGCCAACTCATCTAAAAATGTTACAGATGTTAGCACCACAGAAGCATGGAGATATTTAATTGGGGTGGAGAGGGGAACCACTGAATGTTAAGAAATGGCAGGTGGGGGGGATTTGCGAGGCAATTAAGGTCACTATGCTTGGACCATATGTGGGAACAGAGCTGGCCATTGGTTAATGAGCATGAAGAGTCATAATGCCATCAAAAGGTACTGCTGTTATTTGCCTGGGAAAGCCAAATGGCTTTGGCTTTTGTCTGTGGGTGCTGTGGCTGCCCAGGATACAAGGCCCAGAGAAGTTGGGGGTGATGGATACCCTAGTCTTTGCTGACATTTACCAAACACACCTTGTGAGCACCTCCACCCCCAATTTTTATGTGTACCTCAGAGCTTGTACTAGCTTTCAAAGTGGCCCCCAGGAGGAAAACGGTCCCCCACCCATGCACCAAACAGTGAACTAGCCTATCTCTGAATAAGTCAAAGGAGCAAGAAACTGATCAGAAAGGAGATTTCTATGGGCTGCCAAAACCTGATCTCAGCTTTGTCAGCATAAGTGCAGAATGAATTCCACTGAAGCCAATGGCGGATTTATGTGAGATCAGAATATGGCCCTCTAATGCTGAAATAAGCACATATCCCAGCTTTGTATTTATGAATTTATCATCTCTTTTTGAGAGCAAGACTGTAAAACAGCTGCCAGAGAGGGGGCAATGTTGTCCCATAGGGACCCAGCTTTTGAAGCCTCACATGACCAGCAGCTGACTCCTGAGAAGGTATCTCAGAGAACAGCCAGGATCAAGGAAAAGAGTCAGGAAACCCCTATTCCCCTGCCTTCCTCCCCCATCAAACCCCACTCCCCCCCCTTCTAGCTTCCTCTGACACAGAAGCCAGATTTGTTATTGCATGGTCCCAACTCCCAAGCATGAGAGTCAGAGTTTTGGGTGATTTGAATGAATGAAGGAAACAGCTGATTAATCAGATCAAAGGGATGGGTATGTCAATGGCAAAAGGATGGACAAGTGAGAAGTAAAGGTCGAGATGGGGCATCACTGGGTATACTGTTCAGGAAAGAAGTAGGAAAACAAAGCCAAATAAATATTGATTACTCCTTAGCCCCTTTGGTTGTTTCACTTGTGATCCAAAGGCAAAGGACCATGTTGTTACGGCAGTGGGGGCACTCTGTCGCACATAGTTATTCCGTGTGTCATGACCCTTGACTGCAGCTGTGGGTGACTTTGCTCATCTCCCTCTCCCCGGGATGTGTTGCTGGGGGTCATATGCTGAGCATCATCACACGATGACAGAGGATACTTGCTTGCTCTTTTGCACAGTTGCCATATTTCCTCCTCCCCACCCACCACGGGTCTTATATTTCCAGCTTTATCCACCCTATTCCAATGATCTGATTGTGTGACCCATCTCGCTCACCCAATTCAGGTCTGGATGAAAGACTTAAAGAGGAATTCATCCAGGGTATGAGACTCATCCATGCTGCTTATGGATCTTTTTCCTACAGGAAACAGTTGTACCTTCATTCAGCTCCTGTGTGATGTGCACTCTGTTCATTCCACAGCCTGAATCCTAACTCCTTACCTTAGCAATAACCAAGAAACTCATATAGTCCTTTAGAAATGTCTAGAATTTTGAGTCCCACTCAGAACTTGTTTTCTGGCACAGAAGTGGAAATGACTCGGGTCTCCTCAAGAAAGTGACTTGGCTGAGGGGCAGAGTAGATGTACAGGTAGAATTTAATAAATTCACAGAATGTCAGAGGGGACCTTGAAGATCATCCACTCCAACCACCTGCTTGGCTGCAGGATGGTTACAGCTACAACTACTTATCATTTCTATAGTACCACTAAGCATATGCAGCACTTTACAAGCCACACATTTTTGGAGACAGGTCCCTGCTCCATAAGGATGAGCAGAACACACAGGGAAAGACAAACAGATACACATTCCCATTTTACAGATGGGGAAGTAAGGCTGAGAGGTTGTGACTTGCCCCAAGGCCACCCAGTGAGTTCATTGGCTAGGGTGAGATTCAAACCCTGGTCTTTCAGGTCCAAGTCAAGCACCTTATCCAGGGCTGGCCCCAGGATTTCAGGGGCCACGTGCCAAGCCTTCCTGAGAGGCCCCAAAGGCCATCCGGCACTCGCTAGAATTTGGGGGGGGGGGATTTTCAGGGGATGAGGGGGGGCTGGTTACTTACCTGCAACTTGACTGTGTCAGCTCAGCTCCACAGCATATAACTGGCCAGGGATTCCCAGGAAGTTTATGCCCCCCCCCCCCATGAGGACTGACTCTGAGACACCCGGCGGGGGAAAAAAACAAAAACCGGCGGCGTCTGTCAGTATCTAGCCCATGGCGGTGCGGGGCCCCTCCCCCCGTGGGGCCATGTGCCTGGGCACAGGTGACACATGCCTCGAGCCGGCCCTGACCTTATCCACTACACTAACTCAGACTCCTATCTTCAACAGCCTCTTTGAAATTCTCCAGTGATGGGAATATGATAGAAGTTTATAAAATGAGTGGCATAGAGAAAGTAAATTGGGGAGTGTTGTTTGCCCTTTCTCACAATAAGACAACATGGTGACACTCTGAAGTTAAATGGTGGCAGATTTAAAACAAACAAAAGGAAGTACTTTTTCACTTAATGGACAATACAGTTGTGGAACTCATTGCCAAGAGGACGCACTGAAAGCCAGCACCATAACTAGCTTTAAACAGAAACTAAATACATTATTAGAGGATAGAGCTTAAATCTCTGGCTAGTGGTAGCTGGGAGTGGTTAGCGGGGAGATGGGTCACACTTCCATGATCTGTACTTGTACTTCTCTTGAGCTACTATAGCTAGCTACTGTTGGAGACGGGATGCTGGGCTCGATGGACCACGGGTCTGAACCAGTATGGCACTACTTATGTTTTTATGGCCTCTCTAACCAACTTGCTTTTATTGCAAAATAGCTCTTACTGTTAGGAAATTTTTCTTGACATCCAACTGAATTCTTCCTGTAATTTGATTATTTCTAGTTCTGCCCCCTGTAGCTATGAAGAACGGTTCTTTGTCTTCTTCTTTGTGGCAGCCTTTAGGTGTTTGAAGATTGCTATCATGTCTCCCCTTAATCTCCTTTTTGCTAGGCTAAACATACCCAGTTCCTTCAACCTTTCTTCATAAAACATACTTTCCAGACCCTTTATCATCTTTGCCACCCTCCTCTTAACCAGTTCCAGTTTGTCAATGACCTTCTTGAAATGAGGCTCCCAAAACTGAACACAATACTCCAAGTGAGGCCTGACCAGTGCTGAATAGAGTAGGATTATTACCTCTGCTGACTAGGAGACAATACTTCTGTTAATGCAGCCTAAAATTACAAGTTGTGAACGTATGGCTGTGTGTGCATGAAGTATGCACTGGTGCACACAGCAGTATAAAGAAGACTGGCATACCAGTCCCTCAACCTCTCACCTCAATGATATAGTCTTTTCCATCTTTGCTGTGGACGGCTTTGACAGCACAGATATCAAGGCCTCCAAATATCTCTGCAACAGAGTCTGCCCAGAGTCGATACCTGCAGAAACAACACAAATATCTGCTTGCTCAAACATCCAGGAAATCCCTCCAACTGTCTTAACCTCCAGCCAAACATGCACATGCTCCACCCTTTAGAGGTCTATTTCTCTCTTTGAGGTATTTATATAGCCCCATTATCACAGTATATGACTACCTCCTAAGTCATAAACCTCAATCTATTTGTCCTCACAGCGCTCCTGTGAGGTAGGGACGTGCTCTTAGGGAAGAGCGTCACTGTAGCCTAGTAGATAAGGTGTTAAGCCTTAGATATGGGAGACGTTAAATTCCATTGTAGTCATGAACTCAGTTAGTGACACTGGGGAAATCACTATCTAGACCAGGGGTGGGGAACCTCAGACCCAGGGGCCAAACTCGGCCCATGGCAGGTTTTTATATGGCCCTTTTCCACTTCCTGGATCTGGCCCTTGGATCCAGTTCTTGCCTCCAATCACTGAAAAACTGAGCTCAAGAGAAGGGAGCAGAAATAAGGGCATGCACATAAGGATAGGGGACAGTTACTTGGCACAAATCCATGATCTGGGCCCGCTTGTCTTTGAGTGCAGCCCTTAAGCACCCTCGCTCCAACGTCTGTGCGGCCCTCGGAGTTTGTGCAAGCTTTCAAAGTGGCCCCACAGGAGGGAAAAGGTTCCCCAACCCTGCTCCAGACTCAGCCTAAATTCTCCATCTGTAAAATGGAAATAATAGCAAGCAGTCTTGCAGGAGTGAATTAGAGAAGGATTGTAAAGTATTCTGGGCACTGAAATCATTATATAAACAAGAATATTGTTTCCATTTTACGACTCAGGGAAACTGAAACACAAAGGGGTAGAGTGATTTGATTTGCCTAAGTTCACATGGGATATCTGTACAAGGCAGGGAATTGAACCCAACTCTCTTGAATCACAGGTTAGCACCATAATCTTCATCCCATACAAACACAACAAAGCCTCTTTGTTGGGAATCCTTGTTCTCATCATAGGACATTTCCTTCCCTAACTTGCAGGAGATGAAACAAGCTGGAGGCCCTGTATGGTGAAAAGCCTGCATCTTCCTTGTTTCAACTCTCCTACTAATCTCCTAATCTCTAGAAGTAGGGAAACCAATCTTCTCTCCCATGTTAGTATTTATTTACAGACAAGGGAGTCCAAATTCCACTCAGTCTCTGTAATTTCTATTACTCTCCTCATAATTCTGTACCCATGGTGTCAGCATCTGATGGCTGAGATGCCCGGAAGGGGAGGGTACTTATCCCAGGGATGGATGGCAGTAGACACACCAATGTTTCGTGCCTGTTCCCTTCCTGTTCCATGATGTAATATCCCTGCATGCGCAGCCTCAAATTACATTCATTTTATAATTTGTCTTCATATCATCACATTGCAAAGCCTTAATCTGCTTCATCCCTCTAAACCAGGAGTGGGGAAATCTGCCTCTCTGAGGCCACCTTGAAAATAAGTACAAGCTGCACAGACTGGGTAGAAGCTGGGACTAGGGAGCGCTTAAGCCTTAAGGGATGTAGTCAGGATGGAGGAAGGAAAGTTTCGCCATGGATCTATGCCACAGGTTTATTTGTGTCATGCCTTCATTTCTGCTCCCTTCCTTTGAGCTCACTTTTTTTTTCAGTGCTTGAGGGCAAGGCCTGCAGCCAGGGGCCAGTTAAAAAACAGTCAGCGGCTGGACTTGTCCCACAGGTTCCCCCAGGCACACTCTATGCTGCTGTGTGCGAGTGTGAGCGAGGGGGTGGGGGGACCCCAGCTGTCAGCCCCAGCAGGAACATGAGCCAGCACAGGATGAGGTGGCCCCCCAGCTGTCCTTGTACTACAGGATGACAAGAGATGCTTTATGATGGGGACTTTGCTCTTCCAGCTGTCCCGGCATTGGGAGAGGAAAGGGAATGCTCCTTACTGGTTTTCCTTTCTGTTCAGCTGTGCTGACCGTTTCAATCACAAATAAATAGATCCCAGAGCAGAATATCTCAAAGAAAGACTCAAGCATCAAACTCAAACTGAACTCGTGGAACATATAGGTAGAGATGGGCGAACGCGGTTCGGAAGTTCAGAGTTCGGCCCAAAGTCGGCCTGTTCGGACGACTGTACCCAAATCTGAACACGAACTGACCGAACCGAACTAGATTCTGAACGTCGAAATGACCGAACAGTTTGGTCAGTTTGGATCGTGTTCGGATGGCAAAAACGTGTCACTGGAAGGCAAAATATGACAGGGAGGGGGAGTCAGCTGAGGAGCAGACTTCCAGGCACCAGGGGTGGAGAGGCTTGGAGCAGCAGCCAGCCTGCCCAATCACCATCCCTTTTCGCCTCAGACCACTAGTTTTGCAGTCTGCGATTGGCCACGGACTAGGCTGCACGGAGCCAATGGGGCTTGCGGTGAGGCGGGCACAGCAAGAAACAAAACTAATTGCTTTTCCCCCTTCTCAACACCTTCTGAGCTAGTCACTGTTCCTGAACAGCAGGCGTTTCAGAAGGCTCCCTCTCCCCCAGCAGTTTTTGTCCCTTCCTATTCCTAATCCTAATCCTATTCCTATTCCTAATTTATTGCCATCCCCATCCAACCCATTTACCTCCATATTATCATTTATTTAGCTTAGCTTAGATAGATTTAGGTGTTGTTTTTTGTTTTTACCCCTCCCTGTGTTCAATCTTCCTTCCTCCCTCCCCCCTCCATTGAATCCTTTCCCTCTCCCTCTTATTCCATCCCTGATTATTCACTTTCCCTGTTTTAAGTTTTGGATTTATTTAGAGTAGGATTATTATTAGATTGATTGTGTTTCCCCCTGTGTAATATTGTATATATAGATAGTTATTAGATAGTTACTAGAGATAGATATACATAGTAGTTAGCTTAGTTATAGAGATAGTTAGAGATACAGTGTATTTGTAGGACAAGGCCTTTGTAGTTAATTATTAGGATATTATATTTAGTTCAATAGGTTTTAGAATAGTTAATAGCAGTTAGATTTAGTGTGTATATATATATATATATATATATATATATATATATATATATATATATATATATATAAAAAGAAACAGCCCCTCCAGCTCCAGGACCCACCGCCAGGGTTCTGAGGCCTACGTTACTGGCAGGGAGAGCTGTGGCCAATATGTATCTAGAAGCTGCCACTCTAGCCCCAGGACCCACTGTCATGGGCCTGGGGCCATCATTCCTCGTACAGAGGCGATGTCATTCCATTGCACCAAGAAACAGTCACTCCAGCCCCAGGATCCGCCGTCAGGGTTCTGGGGCCAAGTTACAGGCAGGGAGGGCTGTCCCAATATCCAGAAGCTGCCACTCTAGCCCCAGGACCCACCGTCATGGTCTGGGGCCATCATTCCTCGTACAGAGAGTCTTTTTCCGAATATCCGAACCGAACACGACCGAACTGACCGGCTGAACCCAAATGCGGCGACCGACCCGAACAGCCGAACCGAACGGGTGAACCGAACCGGACCGCGATCTGTTCGCCCATCCCTACATATAGGATCAAAATTCATTCCAAATGGGGAATGAGAAGCACTGACATAATGAAAGGGGGGGGGGGGACAAGGAAGGAAGAGCCCCCCTCTCAATTTCCAGAGGATGGGATTCTCACCCACTCATGCAGTGGTCCCCGCAGCCGCCCCCTCCCCAGCAGCAGAAGTAAGAGCAGAGGATCCCCCTGGCTGCAGCCTTAGCAGAGGGAGCAAGGGTTTTCCCTCAGCACCGCCCTGGGGGTGGGGGAAGGGAAGACTTAGGTATCCCCTTCTCCACACTGTATTTGTGCTCTTGTTATACCCCAGATGAGAAGAGAGCTGAACTGACCTCATATGAAACCTGTGCTCTTGAACACAGGAGAGCAGCACCCATAACTTTCTCTGAATGGTAAGCCTGCCAGAATGCAAAGGGATGGGGTACTAGGATTGCTTATCCAACTAGTTCATTGTTCTCAGGGGCACCCAGAGCTGAGTGGTGATAGGGGGCGGGGCTGGGGAGGGTGCAACAGGCAGAAGGAACAATTTTCATTGAACCTCATACAAAAGAGAGCCCCACAATGTTTTCTTTTCCCCCCTAATTTAATTTTTTTTTTAAAGAATTGTTTTTTAAATTGTAGAATTATAAACATTAAAAATTTAATTAAAAAATCAGTTTCAAATAAAAACAAGTTAAAGATGATATTTTTGAAAGTTGAACTTAGTGCATGGTGGAATAAAGGAACCTTACAACTCACAGGGGTTGCCATTTCTCACAGTTTTGACCCTGACACTCCCATAAGTCAAAATGGAAGTGTCCAGGTAAAAACCACAAGAGGTGGCAGGTGCCCCCTCCTGACCTTCTAGGGGCCTCTGGAGGACCCTGATCTTTCTCCATCTCTTGTAGTCCACACAGAGCTTGTGATGCCCAGGCCCTAGTTGTGGTGGTGCCAGCCCACACAAAGGCCCATGAGTCTGCCTGAGCTCTGAGACTAGGTCTTTCAGCTCAAACAGTAGATTTGAGCTCAAACCCACCCCTCCTCTTGTTGGGGGGTTCACCCTCCCATGGTGTCTCAAGTGCGGAGTCTGGGTGTGCTCCTTGATTCGCGGATCAGCCTGGAATCTCAGGTTGTGGCCGTGGCGGGGAGTGCGTTTCGGCAGTTACATCTTGTCCGGCGGCTTCGGCCGTATCTCTCAGACTCCGACCTCACCACTGACATCCATGCCTTCATCACCTCGAGGCTGGATTATTGCAATGCGCTCTACGTGGGGCTGCCCGAGACGCTGGTCCGGAGGCTGCAGTTGGTGCAGAATGCCGTGGCCCGTCTCCTTACAGGGGCGGGTTGCAGAGAGCACATGACACCAGTGCTCTGGGCTCTTCACTGGCTGCCTATAAAGCACCGGACCAGGTTCAAGGTGCTGATTATAACCTTTAAAGCCCTTCACAGCCTGGGCCCTGCTTATCTGCGGGACCGCCTCACTCCCCGTGTGCCAGTGCAACCCTTGAGATCATCCGTGGGAGTCTTTTTGGAAGTTCCCCGGGCGAGGCGGGTGGCCACCGATGTTAGATCTTTTTCGGTGGGCGCCCCTGTGCTGTGGAATTCACTCCCGGAGGAGGCTCGGTTGGCTCCCACTCTCCTGCTATTTTGGCATGTATGTAAGACCTAGCTGTTCTGTCAGGCTTTTGGCGAGGGGGAGGGTTTTTCTTTCCCCCACATATTGTACTGTATTGTATTTTTAAATTGTTTAATTTTTTTTATTGTTTTATTTATTATTGTTGTTCACCGCCCCGGGCTGCCCTGTGGGCAGGAGGGGCAGGGTATAAATTTTACATAAATAAAAATAAATTTAATTTTTTTTCCCATGATCCAGAGTTCCCCAGGTCATGTTCCTCCAGTGCTGCCTTAGGGTTGATGTTTCTATGCTCCCATAGAGGAGACACAGCAGAGCTGCAGGAGCACTTAGAGGAGGCCAATAGGAAGAGGTGGAGGTGGTTATTTCCCCCCCCCCCGTCAGCAGGAAAATTCACACAAACTCTTCCACACTGGCTCTGAGTGAGGAGGCAGGTACCAGGAATGCACTGTTTACACTGGAGATTAGTCCTAGCCAGCAAGCAGGTTGCCCAGCCTGATGCACTAAGCATTGCAAGGCTCTCTCGTGCAGCAGTGACTGAATGCCGCCATTCACAATAGGGGAGCTTCTCATGAGCCACGTAGATAACCCAAGGTGGGAGGGAGCTTTGCAAAGGGCACAAATGAAATAAGTTGGGTGGCCTCAGCTAAGTTGTAGGGTATTTGTCAACAGTAACTATTTGCTCTGTAGGGAGGTAGAAGGTTCGGTTTTCACTCAAGAGAGGCCCTGAGGTGGAATAGTGGGGGTGCGCTAGTGAGTGCTGCAATGCACTGGAAGTGCTACGGGGTGGTAACAGTTGAGAGTGTTGCTGTCCAGGTGTAAGCACACTGACAGAGGTGTATACATGATGTGAGAGAGTAGGAGCGGCGCCGGCAGCACAACTACGTATTATTGGTTTGGGCAGCCATGATCATAGCATGCCTGCTCTGTGTTCTCTGCATTGGCTGCCTGTACAATGTTGGATTAAATTTAAGGTTTTCTTAAAATACAACCGCTCCCCCCCCCAAATTCAGTACAATTACAATTAAAAAAACATTCCACTCCATACATTTCTACAAAACATAAACGCCAAAAAACATAGAATTTGAGCAATATTTAATATTTTATCCTCATCAACATACATGTTATATATGTACTTAATTCCTTACCATACATACTTTTATTCATTTTTATCAATAACTAAACTTTCACATTTTT
>QEPC01007437.1:375896-412383 GCA_003113815.1 Sphenodon punctatus | reverse complement strand
CGTGATAGCATTGAGCCCCCGATAATCTATACAAGGCCGTAACCCCCCATCTTTCTTAGGCACAAAAAACAATGGCGCCCCCGCTGGAGAATTGGAAGGCCGTATGAAACCACTAGCAATATTGGCATCGAGGTACCCTTTCAGGGTTTGTAATTCCGGGCCGGAGAGCGCGTAGATTCTCCCATACGGCGGTGCCGTTTGTGGGAGCAGGTCAATAGGGCAGTCATACTCCCTATGGGGAGGTAATTCCAATGCTTCTTGTTCCCGGAATGCGGCTTGGAGATCTCGGTATTGGTGCGGTAAGACGTTTCCTGCGATGTTTACCCCTTCTGTGGTGCCTGCGATTATCGTGGCAGCCGACAACTGTTGCAAATGGGTGCGACAGGATTGGTTCTCGAAGGTTATTTGCCGTCGTTGCCAATCGATCGTCGGATTGTGAGTCCTCAACCATGGTACCCCTAGCACCACTGGAAAGGCAGGGGTGCGCACTACATCTAACCCCAGTTCTTCTTGATGGGTGCCCAAGGTGGCACACATTAGTGGCGTGTGATAAGAAATAGGCCCCTACCTCAGGGGGGATCCATCAATAGTGTACACGGGTTCTGGGAACTTCTTGCTCTGCAGAGGAATTTTATAGCGCTGCACGAAACCTTCATCAATAAAGTTCCCCGAGGCCCCTGAATCAATAAGAGTCCATGCGACTATGGTGCGGTTCGGAGATACGGTCAACATCAGGGGGACACACAAGTGGTCGGTGCGGGGGGAGACACTGCCTCCGCAGAGGTGTGAAGGGGTACAGCTATTCACTGGGGCTCCCCCTGCCCACCCCGGCTTTTCTCGTTTCCCGCCCGTCGCCGCTCTAGAGGCAACTGCGGGCACTCTCGGGAAAAATGCCCTGCGAGTCCGCAGTAAAAGCACAGTCGCTCGGTGCGGCGACGTTCTTTTTCTTGCGCCGAGAGCGGTCCCCTGGAGGCGCCCAACTGCATCGGTTCGGGGATATCGAGTCGTCGACCCTCATTGGTTCCTGAACCTGCCCCGATGGGGCGTATTGGCCATACTCTGCTGCCGTCTTGTCGCCGCTCGCGTCGCCTTTCGGTCAGGCGGTCGTCAATCTGACAAGACAGGTTTACTAATTTGGCCCATGTGGGCGGTACGTCTGTCATGGCCAAGTGGTCCTTTATCTCTTCATTAAGGCCTTTTCGATATAGGACCTTCAGTACCTGGTCGGGCCAATCTAATTCTGCCGCCAACTGCTGGAATCTAGTTACGTAGTCTAAGAGTGGCCCCCTCCCTTGTTTTAGGATCATGATCGCTGCCTCCACATCCTTCACCCGGTGGGGGTAATCAAAGAGAAACTGAAATTCCCTCAAAAACCCTTGGTAATCTCTAAGCAGGGGGCTTTCTTTAACTAATAACGGAGTGGCCCACTCAAGGGCTAGTCCCTCGAGATGCCCGATGATAAAGGCCACCTTCGTCTCATCAGTAGGGTAGGTAAGGGGCTGTATTTGAAAAGCCAATTTACAAAGAGCTACAAACCCAGGGAACTGCTTACGGTCCCCACTAAATTTCATAATAGGAGGGTGTTTTGGTGCCCTGCCCCCTAACGCAAACGGTACGTCGGCGGCAGGGGATTCAGGGACCAAGGGATAGGCTCCCACTCCTCCCCCGCCCGCGGCCCCCTGCGCCTGTTGGCCCTTAATATCCCTAATTTCCATGCCTAGGGTTTTTATGGCCGTAGCCATCTCGTCTAACTGTGTTGCAAGGTCCATCGTTAAATGCCGGTGAATCTGTTGGGGTAGGGGGGTTATGAAGAGAGGGAGATGGTACCTTGCAACCCAAACTGACTAGTCTAGATACGGAACCCGGGCCGGTGTAGGCAATCCTCTTTACGGATGGTAAGACACCCCTCAGGTTCATATAGGGCCCAAAACCTCTGCAAGAGAGACGTGGCCTATGTCATCATAGGGGGGGGGAAACAGCAAGGCCCTGAGGATTGCCCCCACCGTCTGTGGGGCTGTAATTACAGCACCTATCCCCACTATCACCACACACACCTATCACGTGCAATAAGAGGGGGCAACGGAGGACAATGTGCACAAGGTCGTGGGGGAACTCGGGTAAGGCTCACAGGATTGTAGGGGGGAGGACGCCACCGAGGTTCACACACACACAGATAGGTAGGAAGTCGCAGGGGCCCAGAGGGGGATCGTGCTCCCAACGTTCCACACACACCACCCACACCCCTTCGCTCTCTTTCCTCCTTACCTCCTTCCCCGCACTCGTACTCACACGCACACCTCACGCACACACCAACACCCACACTCCGTCTCCTTCTCCACAATACTTCGTAGCAGTCCAACGCTGGGGCCAGTCTCGCAGCTATGCTGTTCACCGGCAGCGCTTTGGTGAGACTGGCCCTCCTTAAATATCCCTATGAAGGCCCCGCCTTATGACGCAGCCGCTCTGAGCGTCTTCGTGCTATTTCTGGCTCCGCCCTTATTCTCCCAGCTGTGCTCGGCCCCTGAAGGGCTTCCTCAGTGCTCGCCGCTTCTGTGTACTGCGGCGGCCTGCCCTCCACGTGGTTCAAGCGTGGCAACGTTTCCCCCACCTTCTCCCATACGCTGTGTGGGGGCGTGGTCTCCTGCGGTAGCGGGGAACGCCGCGGCATTGCCGCCTGGCCTCTAGGGCGTCCCCGCGCCCCTAGCCTCCTCCGTTTCTTGTCCCACCGCCGTTGGACCCTGACACTGCCACACACCCTCCCATGTCTTGCCTCCTTCCCAACCCGATTCTGGTTGGTACAGGTTGTGAAAATTTGACTTGCCTGAGGGCCATATTATGCCTAGCTACGCCACTGCAACAGAGGAGCAACTTGCTCCAGAGAAAACATCTGGTTTTACAGGGTTCACATGAACAGCAAAAACCTGTTGATCTAGAGAAAAGGTAACTTGCCCCAAGCTAATTGAGATGGGTGGGATAGCACACCTCTCAGAGCGATTGTTACTGGGCTTTTTGCTGGCTCTCATACAAAGTAATGTTCTGGTGGGGCAGCTAGCATAGACATGAGTCTCACTGAAGTAAATGGGACTCACTCCACAAACGCCCAAGCACATGCTATTTCCCTGGGGAAATTGCACCCATAGACACCTCTGGATCACTTACATGGCAAATAGTTCACCATTAAAGTCAATGGGAGTTTTGCCATGCATTTACTTCAGTGCTGGAGGATTATGCTCTCAGTTCACATTTTAAAGTATTCTCCACAACCATGACAGCACATACCACCTGTTCCCAATTCCTCATCTCATAAGTGACTCAGATTTACTGTTTTCAGAGACTCTAGGAAATCTCTTCTCTGGATGTCAGGCGTGTCAGACCCAAGGTTCTGACTCAATTCACTTTCCTGTGGAATTTTAGGGGCTTTTATATATCAGGAAACTCCCAGAATCCAAGTTTTTATGGACGTCAACAGTTACAAAAATAAAAACTGTCCACCAAAGAAAAATGTATTTTGTCTATTGTTTGATCCAGCCACATTCACCTCCGTAACAACAATGTCCTAATGGGGCTGGCCTTACCAACACCCAAGAAAGCCTAGGCCCTGGGGCAGTGGCCCTACTTGCCTCTCCTGTAGCTAGCTCCATCCCTGCTCTGTTGATTGCATAGCGGGGTGAATGGGAGCACCCCACTTCAGTTGAGAGTTGTGCTTCTCCTGTCCCTGGTGCTAGTTAATGCCCAGCTTCTGAGACCCAAATTTATTTAGTCTAGGATACAGCTCTTCTCTCATAAGCAAGAAGCATTCACACAACAAGTAATAGCTTAATCATTTTTATTTTCCTGAGCTGTCTCTTAGTGGTGCTGTTTGCTAAGTTTTCTCTATGATATATTCAATATTGGGTTGCTTTTTATCTTGTAGGCCTTTTGTATTAAAACTCAACAATATTAATTATTTTACAGAGAAAAAATGATACAACTTAAGCTAGAGTGGATAAAAACTGTACAGTGACGTTGGGAATTAATGTTTACAAATGTGTCACAAATGCCCCCCAGTCAGGAAAGATATTTGCAATTCCACTCAGGTGGGAAAGTGTTATGTCTTTTAAAATGCATTTTAGGTAGAACTAAAAGAAAGAAGTGTAGGAAGCTGGGGGGAAATGAACAAGAGCCCCCTTTTCTCTTCTCCTCTGCATCCTGCTAAGAATAAACTCAATCTCCCATTTGTTGTGCAAATGCCTTTGGAGAGTGCCCTCTCCACAGTTATCAGCCTATTTGCTAAGCTGTGCTGTCTGTTTGATCAGCAATAGAGTCATTCTAAAGCCATCAGCTGCTGTTTGCTATGGAACTTTGTTGACCTGTTGTGAAGAGTTTGGGACAGAGATGCTGAGTGACAAATGCTTTCTCTGAGTAAGAAAGCTCCCAGGGGAGCTCCAAACATTCCCTGATAGAGATGCTGAGTCTCTCCTCTGGCTCTGCCATAACTTAGCACCAATCCTATTTTTTTTGTTGCTGTAACAAAGTGGGAAGCTTGATGGGAGCTTGAAGAATCTACTCACGTACCCATGGAAACGCCCACAAGGCTGCCACAATTCCGTAGAGTCTAGAGAGATTGCGGTGGCTTGGTTTGTCCCAAATGTAAGAGATGGAGACAAAGTCATGCAAAGGATACTTTTTATTTCATACTCTCACCAACAGAAGTTGGATTCAATAAAAGATCTCCTCTGAACAATTAGGTCTGAAACGAGAATGCAATCGCAGCCCCTTCCCCCCAACGAGTTCTCGTGTGTTTTTGAGAGGATTTTCGAGATTCTCAAAAAATGCTCTGCGCATACGCAAAATGGCCACCACAGTCATTCTGAGCATACTTGGCCCACGGAGACCATTTATTTATTTTTATTATTTTATTTTATTTTATTCAGCTTTTATGCTGCCACAGGTAACTCGGGGCGGCGTACAACAATAAAACGCATAAAAACATCTAAAAACAATTTTAAACAGGAATACATGAAAGCAGCAATAATACTGCAATGGCCATTTAGCACAGGTGCAGAATATTTTTGAGGTTTCTTGAAAATCTTGCGAGATTTTTGAAACCCCCCGAATGCTCTAAGCATGCACAAAATGTTCATCGCAGCCATTCCACGCATGTCTACCCCCCGCCCCCCCCATGGCCCTTTTGTGAATTTCGTGAGACTGGCAGTGAGAATGCCGATTATTGCGAGATTCTCGAGGGACTTGAAAACTGGTTTCAGCCCTACAGTTCATACCCCATTAAAATGCTTCTTCACAGACAGTACAACCCTATCTGGGGCTAATATTCACTTCCAGTGGCATAGTTGATTGGAATGGGCCCAGGTGCAAGATGGACTTCCCCCTCCCCTGTCACTATCCTCTCCCCTGTCCCACCTCCTCCCGCTCCCCAGCACCTCTCCCTCCCTCCACTTGCTGTGCCTGCTCTGAAAGCTGCAGCCTCACTGCCTGCCTTGTGCCACCACCAGTGTTTGCTTTGTCCTGTGCCACCCACTGGGTGGGCACATGCGTGCCATGTGCTGCAGGTACTTCCACTTCTGCTCAGCTCAGTCTTGACCCTGTTGCATTGTGCCCCGCCCCACAGCTTGGACCTCAGGACAAATATCCCTCCTATCCGTATGATAGCTACGCCTCTGTTCCCTTCCCTCCAGACACTGATCATGCTGCCTCTGAGAAGTGATTCTTCATGTCCTTTATTTAATTTATTTATTTTATAGTATTTTAATACTGCCCCCTCCTGCACAATGGCAGCCTGGGTTGCTGTACATCATATATAAAACACAAAAATAAAAATAAAACCATAATAAAACATCATCAGTAAAAACTTCAGTAAAAGAGGTCTGGGCAAAAATCTCAATATTAAAACCTACCACCGCCTACCCATCTCCCTCCACAAATGCCTGGCGAAAAAGCCACATTTTCAGTATCTATGGAAGGAGGGGAGATCTGGAGAGAGGCAAATCTCTACCGGAAGGAAGTTCTATAGCTGCGGCACAACCATAGAGAACGCCCGCTTGAAAGTAGCCTCCCAGGAATCCTCCAAGCAGGCATTCCCAACTGACCGCAGAGGTCGATCCAGGGCACGAGGGATGAGGTGGTTCTGCAAATAGGTAGGGCCCAAGCCGTATAGGGCTTTAAAAGTTAATAACCAACACCTTGAATCGAACCTGGAAGGCTATAGGCAGTCAGTGCAGTGCACCGGTGTTATGTGCTTCTGGTGAACCATCCCTGTCTCTTTTTGGCAAGAGATGAAGGCAATTTGGCATTTGCTCAGTCTGTAGTTCTGACTACTTACATGCCTGAGGAAGGCCCCTGTGTGGCCTGAAAGCTTGCATACTCTCACCAACTGCAGTTGGTCCAATAAAAGATATTACCTGAACTACTCTGTCTCCATCTCTTATGTTTGTGACCAACATGGTTACCTCTCTCTTGCACTCTTTTTTGACAAGGCAGAGAATGAAAGAACAGGACTAAGGAAACGGAACTAGGTATCTTTCACAACTGGACTCTAGATTGGACTATTGCAACACACTCTATGTGGGGCTAACGTTGGTGACGGTCCGGAGGCTGCAGCTGGTGCAGAATGCGGCGGCCCGTCTCCTTACAGGGATGGGTCATCGCGAGCACATTACACCAGTGCTCCATTCTCTGCACTGGGTGCCTATTGTCTTGTCTTCTGGGCCCAATTCAAGGTGTTGGTGTTGACCTATAAGGCCCTAAATGGCCTGGGACCCGCTTGCCTGTGGGACTGCCTCACGCCCCGGGCCATAGTGAGACCCTTGCGGTCGGCTGGGGAAGTCCGACTCGAAGTCCCCCAGGTTTCCTGGGTGGTGATGATGGAGAGGGCGTTCTTGGTGGCCGCTCCTAGGCTGTGGAATTCCCTCCCGACAGAGGCCCACCTAGCCCCTGACCTCCCCTCTTTCTGAAGACGGTGTAAGACCTGGCTGTTCGGCCAGGCCTTTGGGGAGGGAGATGGGAAGAATGGCAGGGTTGGGAAGGGGGGGATCTGGTTCTGCCTTTAATTGAGCTTTATAAATTTTATGTATTTGATTTTAATTGTTAAATGTTTTTATATTTTTGATTGTTGCCTTGTGAGCCGCCCTGAGCTGCTGTGTGTGCAGGAGGGAGCAGGCTAAAAGTGCCACAAAATAAAAAAAATTAAAAAACAACAACTATGCAGAGCATTAACTCCTGGGCTATTGACGATGATGACTAAGAAAGAGAGAATGGCTGTCCCATCCTGAAACCCACTTCTCTGTTTCATAGAATCAGACATGGAAGGGAGCTCAAGGGTCATCTACTCCAACCCTTTACTTGGACTCGTCTCTGCATTTTTGGGTGGTGAATGGAACTGGAACTGGAAACAGCAAAACAGCATGGGGAAAGGCTGTTCTTTGGCTCTTTCAGAAGCAGGAGGTAGAATTCTGAAAGCAAGCTCGTCTCTACCATGGAATATGCCATCTCAAGAGGTCTGGGTAAGTATCCAATATGGATGCTGCTTATTCAAGGTGAACTAAACTTTCCTGAGGTTCACTCATCACTAATTATGTTTTACACTTGGCCTGGGCACATGAAAGCAAGCAGATGTCTGAATAGTCATTCTTCCGCAAACTGCTATTGAGAGAAGGGTGGGTACAATAGCGTCTAACAGGAAATTTACACACCTAGAGGAGACTGTCAGGCAACCTGTGGAGTCTGCCAGCCTGAGGTTAGAAAGGGGTGAAATGAGCTTTGCTTTAAAAACGCCATCCAACAACAAGCCATCCAAACCCTTTCAGTGGGCCAATGGCCTGATGACATAAGTATTCATACACTTGGTGCTTGAAAACTCAAACTCATACATGTCTTGGTGATCATTTAGTTTCTGAAACCTATGGAAAGACTCCCACTGACTTTTTGGATCATCCTTTTATTGAGGATGTGTGTGTTTGTTTTTACTAAATCTTCCAAAGAGCAACAATGAAAAATAAGATTTATCTCCAACTGTAATAATACACTTTGTGACTATCTGCAGAGTGGGCTGAAAAAGTATGTTCATGATTCATAATAAACGGAGGCAAAACAACATTAAGTTTCTAGCAGTGGAGTGTGGGAAAGCTCTCATTATTCATGGAATGGTAACATTCCCTAAATTTCCTGTCTGCCAATCGTGACCTCAGTCTCTTCTTACCTTGCCCACGTTCCCTCAGCCTGATTTTCCCCTTGCCCCATCCACCCCCTCCGTTTCTCTGGCAGCAACAAACCCCACAAACCCACATTTGGTTCAGAAATGGCTTGTATGCTGCGGTGGATGCCTCAATAATAACAATGAAGGCAATGCAAGCTGGGCATTTGGCAGGTGGAACAGAATTCAGGGAAGTTTGGGCTAAGGGACTGTAACTGTTTTTATTCATGTGCATTTATTTTATTGTAGTCCACCCTGAGCCCTTGGGATAACAAATTTAAATAAACAAACAAACAGACACTTGAGGGCCTCCAAGTGTTTTATAGTCATTTATGAAACTTCATGCCAGAAGGGGCCACGTGCTTAACTTAGTTACAAAGGAGGAGGAGGGGGATCTTGAAGGATGAGACAGGATAATGAGAAGCATAAAGGAGCAGCCTGTGGGGGTGAGGAGTTAGGGAAGGTCTGGTGGAAGAGGTAGGTTTTTAGGAGGGATTTGAAAGTCGTGCTCTGGGATGTTTTGGAGCATCGCGAGTGGAGCTGACCCGTAGCAGGCAGTGCTTGCTCTGCTCCTGCTCCACCTCACCCCAGGGTGGCTGCCTTTACACAGATGGGTCACCCAGGGGTGGGTCGTAGCTGGAGTGGAGCAGGTGTCTCTCTAAAGACTCCCTATGTTACCTCTTAACCCTCTTGCACTTTGGCTTCTTTTAGACATGTGCGGCGCACACACAGTGTGAAATCACGCCACGTGTAAAAATCCCACGGACAGGGTTTAGACACCACATCTCGCAAGCTACAGCTGGTTGCATATTCTTTTAAAACCACGAACTGAGGTATTTAGTTTGTGGATTTAAAAGAATGTGCGACTGACTATTAACGCATGAGATGTCGTGTCTAAATCCCGCCCGTGGGATTTTTACACGCGACATGATTTCACGCCGCACCTCCCACCTCTTTGGGGCCACTCTAAACCACAAGTATCAATGGTTCCCAGTGCCGAGGCTGTGTGCCTGGGTTGGACACAGCTTTCTGTGTGCAGCAAAAGGCACCAGAGCTATGTTCAGAAATTGGGATGTCCCTGCTATTTTCAGCATGGGCAGCGACTCCTGACTCACAAATCAGTGTCTGTGTGACTTGGATGCTTTTTTGTGTACACTGCATTTGAGCTCATTATTTGTCCTTGTTTTAAGAAAATATTTGTTCGTTGACAAGCCAGGAAGGACTTTTGCCCTTCCTCTTGAATACACCCAATTTTCAAAGCTCTGGCTTTAAGAATTTTCTATTTTCATTTTCATTTCCATCCCTGATAGAGTCAAGGTGATGATGAAGAGTCAACCGTCCCGATAAAAGACCTGTGGTGTTTTTATACTACACAGTGGCTCTGTTTACTTTGTGCTATATTTAATGAAGAAAGAAATCCTTCCCATCCTGCAACAGAAAAATAACTCTGACCACACGATCGTGAATAACAAGCTTCTCTTTTGCAGTGTTAGAAAATCATCGAGCCGTGACTTGCATCGGGAAGGTGTTTTTATTACGGGACTGGGCTGGATCTGAAAGAGGAAACTTTACATGGCCTAATTCAAGAGAGATCTAAAAATAAAAAGTGAGTTAACAAAATATACCTCATACAAACCATAAATAGGAGCAGTTTTTCTCTCTCTCTATGGATTTGGCACTTGCCTCTTTCCCATGATCTGAACACGGAGAGGTGAAGAGGCTTTTGGAGGAAATTTGCTGCTCTGGGCTCGGTTCCTGGGGCAATTGCGGGTCATGGTACCATACAACTGGCAGATATTCATTCACTCAGTCAATGCTTGGCACTTCACAGCAGGCTCATGGTCTGAGAGATCTAAAGAAAGGAACAAGAGCTGCCCTCTCACCCTTCCCTACATAGGTCATGCCCCATTCCACTCTTACACCATCCATGTCAAGGCTGCAAATGACTCAGATGCCTCCATTTTTAAACAAATTGCTGAGTGTCCCTATCTCATTTCTGATCTTGGGAAGTGGTCTCCTAGTATGGAAAGTCCATCCATTGGCTTCTGATATAGTTCCTAGTTATGGATGACTGTACCTCTCTTTTTCATCCAACCCAGACCCAGCATTCTCGGTGCTTACTCAGTGTCTGGCGGCTGTGGGGGACTGGATGAGGGTGAGCCAACTGCGGCTGAATCCTGCCAAGATGGAGGTGATGCTGGTGGGGAGGGCGGTGGGGTTGGCGTCCCCCGTCATTGATGGGGTTCGCCCCACACTGGTCCCTCAGGTTCGGAGTCTGGGAGTGCTCCTTGATTCCCAGCTCTGCCTGAATGTCCAGGTAGGGGTTGTGGCAGGGAGTGCTTTTCGCCAGTTACATCTGGTGTGATGACTTTAGCCGTATGTCTCGGACTCTGACCTGGCCACTGTCATCCATGCTTTCATCACCTCTAGACTGGTCTATTGTAATGCACTCTGTACATAGGGCTACCCTTGGTGGTGGTTCGGAAGCTGCAGCTGGTGCAGAATGTGGTGGCCTGTCTCCTTACAGGGACAGGTCACCGTGATCACATCACACAAGTACTCCGTTCTCTGCACTGGCTGCCAGTGCCTATAGTCTTCCAGGCCCGATTCAAGATGTTGGTGCTTACCTATAAAGCCCTATATGACCTAGGACCCACCTATCTGCGGGACTGTCTCTCTCCCACGCGCTGGATTGACCTCTGCGGTCAGCTGGGAGCGCCTTTCTGGAAGTCCCCCAAGTTTCTCAGGAGGTGACTATGGAGAGGGTGTTCTCGGTGGCTGCACCTAGGCTGTGGAACTCCCTTCCGGCGATGGCCCAAGTGTCCCCGGACCTCTCCTCTTTTTGACAACAATGCAAGACCTGACTGTTCCACCAGGCCTTCGGTGAGGGAGATGGGTGAGGGTGGGGGTGACGGTTAGGGTGGCAGGGTTTTATGTTTATATTTTTAACATCCCCTATTGGGATTTTTGTTTTCCTGTTTTATTTACATTCAATATTGATTATATTTATTATATTTTTATATTCTGTTTTTATATATTGTTACCTGCCCTGGGCTGCTTTGGCAGGAGTGGCGAGATATAAAATTGTTATATAAAAGAAATAAATAAATGTGAGAACCTGAGGGAGCATGAGAAACGCTCCACTACAAGAGAAGAACACATCGAAGGACAAAAGAGTTAAGAGTTTTTCTGCTGCAGTCATATAAGCACCACTTGGGCAAGCTAACTTCTGCACCAATTGGAAGTGAGGGCTGAGGGACACGCCAGGAGCCCTGCATTCTATTCCCTCCCTACTCTGGCACTGGGCAAACCAATCCCCCTTGCTGTGACTCTTCCCCCAACCCCCATCTGTAAACTAGTCAAATGCTTTTGCAAAGCACTTGGAGATCCATGGCTGAAAATGCCCTAAAATAAGCATTATTTAATTAGAATGGTGCTGACCAATGAAGTAACACCATTCCAAAGTGTGTGTGTGTGGAGGGGGAGGGAAGAGAAGCAACTCCTTCCTCTTACATCCCAAAGTCATAAGAAAGAATGTAAGAACATAAGAAGTGCCATACTGGGTCAGACCAATGGTTCATTGAGCCCAGCACCTTTCTCTTGAGAGTGGCCTGTCTTGGTCGCTTAGAAGAAGTACCCAACAGGTCACAATGGGGCAATCCATTCACTCCCAGCTCACAACAGTAAGAGGTTCTGTTCCCCCAAACCTACCTGGTTAATAGCTGCTAGCCTCCAGAAATGTGCCCAACCCTTTCTTAAACCGAGCTATACTACTGGCATTGACCATGTCTTCTGACAACAAATTCCACAACATAATTAAGTGTTGAGTGAAAAAATACTTTAAAAAATTTGATCTGCTACTTGTTAGTTTCATGGGGTGTCCGCTAGTTCTAGTACTGTTTGAGAGAGACTGTTCCCTATTTATTTGTTCCACTCCACTCATGATTTTATAAACTTCTATCATATCCCCTCTCAGTCATTTCTTTTCCAAGATGAAGAGCTCTAACCTATCTAGTCTCTCGGCATAGGGGAGCTGTTCTATACCCATTATCATTTGTGTTGCCCTCTCTGTAGTTTTCCTATTTCTACTATATCTTTTTTGAGATTTACATGTTGTTGATTAGGAAAGAACATTGGCCGGGTAATTGGAAGCTGACATTTTTACTGGCAAACACAAATGTCAATGTGACAAGACCCATGGCGAATTTCGCCTGGCGGACAGAATTAAGAAGGAAGATGGATCATTAAGTGGGCTAGCCATTTTAAGCCTTGTCGATATTTGGGATAGCCATTTATTTATTTTGTGACCTGCTTGGCGAAAACAAAAATTGGTCACCTACCTCGGTGAATTTGTTTCTTCTCTGACGAGCTGGCAGTGGTCCTCTGGGTAGCTCTGCGGATGACCGTCAGGAGGCAGAAGAAAGAAGAACCTACTGCGCATGCGTGGAGCTGCCCGCCATTTTGGTCAGTCTGTATCCAAGCCGAGGCACTTCTCCACTCCTGGAAATACTTAACATAAACATTAAGGCGTTCTTTCCCAGTTAAGCGCATGTCCCGCTGCACAGGGAGTGAGATGTTCAGGGAACAACAAAAACAGCTTCTTCTTATAATCTATGGTTATAACTTAACTGTAACTCTTAATAACCTATACAACCAAAACTGTCCTGTTTTATCTGACACCCCTGGAGGACCCCCCAATTATCAGTGTTCTGTTTGACAGGGAGGGCCGGATCACTGCCAGCTCGTCAGAGAAGAAACAAATTCACCGAGGTAGGTGACCAATTTTTGTTTCTCCCTCTGACTCCTGGCAGTGATCCGCTGGGATGTACCCCAGCTCCAAAACTAAGGGTGGGAACAAACAGTCCCGGGAGCCTCCAGGACCGCTTGTAAGACCCTCCTGCCAAACGCCGCCTCTGCGGATCTGTACAGGTCCAATTTATAATGCTTCACAAAAGTATGCAGGGAAGACCAAGTGGCTGCCCTGCACACCTCTGCGTAAGATGCTCTGGCTTTAAAAGCGTAGGAGGTGGCTGCACTCCTTACTGAGTGAGCCCAAATCTGAAGCGGGGGAACCTTCTGTTTGGCCTTATAAGCCTCAATAATACACTGGCGAACCCATTGGGAGATCAGGGACTTGGAGGCCTTCCTACCCCCATAAGAGGGTCTAATATTAATAAATAAGGCTGAAGTAGTCCGAATGGAACTAGTTCTCCTCAAGTAGATTTTAAGTGCTCTCCGCACATCCAAGGTGTGCCAGACTTTTTCCTTAGGGTGTGAAGGTTTTGGACAGAAAGATGGTAAAATTACTTCTTGGGCCCTATGGAAAGTAGAATTCACTTTAGGAATGAACGCCTCATCCATCCTGAGTGTCACTGACTGTTCACTAAACAGGCAAAAATTTTCCTCCATTGACAGGGCTCCCAATTCGGAAACCCTCCTAGCGGATGTAACCGCTACCAGAAACACTACCTTGAGGGATAACATATAGAGGGAGACGTGTTTAAGAGGTTCAAAGGGAGGCCCTGTCAACGCATCCAGAACTAAACTGAGGCTCCAGGAAGGGCATCTATGGACTACTGGAGGGGAGATATTCCTGGCAGCCCTCAGAAACTGGTTGATGTGCTTGTGTGGTAGGAACCTCCTGCCAGAAATGGATTGTAGCACCGAAGAAATGGCAGAGGCTTGTCGTGCCAAAGTGTTCGGGCGCAGTCCCTTTTCTAAACCCTCCTGAAGGAATTGAAGGATGGTCTGAACCCGAGCCAAACATGGGTCCAACCCCCTGTCCATTGCCCAGAGAGCAAAAACCTTCCAAGTGGCCGCATACGATTTTCTCGTTGCAGGTCTCCTAGCCTGCTGCAAGGTTTTCAGAACAGCTTCGGAATACCCCGCCCCCCTTAACGCTGAGCCTTCAAGTGCCATGCTGTTAACTTTAGCATCGCGATCGAATCGCATTGAAGAGGGCCCTGCGACAGCAAGTCCGGTCGTAATGGAAGGGTGATTGGAGCTTCTAGGCTCAGTTCTACTAAGTCTGAAAACCACGGCCTCCTTGGCCACCAAGGGGTTACAAGGATCACGTGAGCTGCTTGTGTGATGATCTGTGCTACTACTCTGGTCAAGAGAGGAGTCGGTGGAAAGGCGTACAGCAGACCTCGTGGCCAACGTTGATTTAGGGCGTCTACTGCTTCTGAGTGAATGTCGTTTGTCTTTGTCATGTACCGGGATGTCTTCCGGTTCTCTCTCGTTGCGAACAGGTCTATCACCGGGCAACCGAATGTCTTTGTCAGAAAGCGAAATATCTCCGGATGGAGACTCCATTCGTGTGGGTCTATCGATTGACGGCTCAACCAGTCCGCTTGAACGTTCTGTATCCCCTTGATATGAAGTGCCTTTAGGGATTTCAGATTGATTTCCGCCCAGGTGAACAATTGTATGGCTTCCTGATGTAGATGCCGGGATTTCGAGCCCCCCTGGTGATTCACATACGCTTTCGCTGTCACGTTGTCCGTATACACTAGGACGTGCGTTTTGCCGATGTCGTGGACTAGGCGTTGTAGGGCCAGGCGGATTGCTGTAAGTTCGAGAGTGTTGATGCTCATCTGAGATTGTTGTTGTGACCACAGGCCCTGGACCGCCATCGACCCCATGTGGGCTCCCCAGCCCTTCAAACTTGCATCCGTCGTCACTACGACCCTTTCCGGTTCCTCTAGGGGGACGCCCGTCTGGAAGGCGGCGGGGCCTAACCACCAGGACATTAAGCGTGGTAGGGCGGGTGGAATCCTGACCCACGGATTTTTTCCGCTGGTAAGATCTTGCTGAAAAGGTCGCAGCAGCCGCTGCAAGGGGCGAAGGTGGAATCTTGCCCACTGCACCTGTCTTGTGCAGGACACTAGGAGGCCCAACAGTTGAGCTAGGTTTTTTAGTCTCGCTCGCTTCTGGACCTTTAGAAGTCGGATTCTCTGTCGGATCCTGTCCTGTCGTTCTGTTGGGATGAAAACGGCTCCTGAGATGGTATCGATGTATACCCCCAGATGCTCGATCTGGTGCGTTGGTATCAGGTGGCTTTTGTCCCGATTCACCATGAAGCCGTGTCTCGCTAGGTACTGTATGGTGTGGTTGATATCCGTCTGAAGTTTGATGACACTCTGTGCTCGTAGTAGGAGGTCGTCGAGGTACGGATATATGTGAATCCCCTGCTTGCGGAGGTTCGCCACCAGTGGGATCAGTACTTTCGTGAATGTTCGTGGCGCAGACGAGAGGCCGAATGGTAGGGCCTTGAACTGGAAGTGTGTGTTCTGGTAGATGAATCGGAGCCATTGTCGATGGGGTTCCCAAATCGGAATGTGGAGGTAAGCGTCCCTGAGGTCTAGGGATGCTAGCCAGTCCTGTTTCCTGATGGTACGACATATCGATGTTACCGTTTCCATCTTGAATCGTTGGCCCCGGACCGCTGTGTTCAACTTCTTGAGGTCCAAAACCGCTCGCCAAGACCCTGATTTCTTCAGAACCAGGAAGAGCAGGGAGTAGAGGCCCCGTCCTCGTTGATCTGGAGGCACCGGTTCTATAGCTCCGATGTGTGTGAGACGTTGCAATTCCTGGAGCATGGCGAAGTGCTTTTGAGCGTTGGCGGACCTTGGGGAGATGATGAACGCTTCGGATGGAGGCCTTTTGAATTCGATTTTGTAACCCGGGTTTACACACTGTAAGACCCAGGCATCGCTGACGGACTGCTCCCACTCTTCGGAAAAAAGCTGCAGTCTGCCTCCCACTCGGAAGTCGTCCATGTAGTCATGCGTCAGGCTTCCTCGTATTCTGGGTGAAGGCCTTGGTTCTTTGTCTGTCTTGACGAAAATTGTGCCCCCTACCTCCTCTGCGTGAAAAGAAGCGTCCAGGCTGGTCCTGTCTGGGTTGGCTCTGAAACTTCCGACCGGAGCCGTACCCCGAACTATATCCCCCTCTGGGTTTAAAGCCGGGGCCACGAAAAAACTGCTTCCTAGACCCCATCTGCTGTAAATTTCTTTGCTTGGTTTTATCGTTGGCGTCTGCCAGTACTTTATCAAGGCAGACTCCAAACAACTTGAAACCCTTATAGGGAGCAGCAGTGAGGAGGTTCTTGGCGGTGTTATCTCCGTCCCAGGACCTGAGCCAGAGTTTACGCCTCGCGGATACTGAGTTCGCCATAGCTCGGGCTGACCATGACATCGAATCCATGGTGGAGTCTGCTAAGAAGGCGGCAGCCAAGTTAATTCTGGCAGACAGGGTTTGAGCCCTCCTGTCTGAAATAGTGGGGTCCTGTGCTTCCTGTAGCCATGCCATTTGAGCTCTGGCTACGCAGGAGGAAATCACGCTGATTTTTACTGCATTTGATGACGATTCTAGCCCCCTGCGCAGTGCATTCTCCACTGCCCTGTCTGTAGCCTCTTTGGGGTAGCAGTCACCCTCAGTTGGGAACACGGTTTGTTTGGCCAGGGAGACTGCTGCCGCATCCACTTTAGGATTTTTAAACAGAGGTTCCTTACGCCTGGACAAGGCATATAGGGAGGCCTGCGTTTTATTCATCCGTTGCCCTCTTTCATTTGATTGTCTTTTCAGACGTCACTGAAACACCTCTGACGGCCGAAGGCAGAAGAAAAGACTGACCAAAATGGCGGGCAGCTCCACGCATGCGCAGTAGGTTCTTCTTTCTTCTGCCTCCTGACGGTCATCCGCAGAGCTACCCAGCGGATCACTGCCAGGAGTCAGAGGGAGAATCTGATTTATTAGGAAGTAACTCTACAGGTAATTCCATCTGCAGGGGCGTTGGGTTGCCTAATTTTTCATCCCCTTTGCCACTCGGTTTTTGGTTAGTCCCACTATTATTATACTGTATTTAGGTTTTGTAAGCTACTCTAGTTATTGGGCACTCTTTTGTGGCCAAAATTGTCCTGTTTAGTGATTAGTAATTCCAACGTGGACCCAACCATGACAGAAGGGGGTAGCGGCTGGTTGGCTTGTGTGTGGAATTGTTTGGAAGGATGTTAAATCCCTCCCCTGATCATTGACACTAAGCTAATTGAGCAGATTTTTAAATTCTCTGCTATATTATCTTTTCCAGTCTCAGGATAGAATCTAGTTACAGGGGTCAAATGTATCGCTATAAGCCCCGTGAAGGGCAAGGCAATTTTTATAGTTTGTCGGTTTTATCAGTTGTTTTCTTGTACCTATAGCTTATGTCAGCTATGATCACTTGCTTCTGTTTTATGTTGATGTTGTGTGTTTATTTTATCTTTTGTACTGTTTTTCATTGACTTTGTTATGCTCTATGGTCAAACAATAATAAATACTACTACTACCCATTATCATTTGTGTTGCCCTCTCTGTAGCTTTCCTATTTCTACTATATCTTTTTTGAGATTGGGTGACCAGAACGCCACACAATACTTATGGTCTGGTTACACCATAGATTTACATAGAAGCATTATGATAGTTTCTGTTTTATTCTCTATCCCTTTATGAATAATTCCTAACATTCTATTTACTTTTTTGACTGCTGCTGCACACTGAGCTGAGGATTTCAATGTATTGTCCAGAATGACTCCAAGATCCTTTTCCTGAGTGGTAACTCCCAATTTAGAACCCATCATTGTGTACATTGTAGGATCCTCCTGCAATTCTTCACAGTCTGGGTGTTTTCAGACGTGATGCCCTAACAAACGTGCCGGGGGATCCCGGTGGGGAATCGGGGAGGGGGTGTGGCCGCACGGCCCCACCCCCTCCACTCTACCCGCCACCCGCCCTCTGGGGAGACGGGTGGCCGCCGCAGCCAATGCCGCCACAGCACTCGCCTGCTATGGCCCCTGCAGGGATTCCGGGCCGTGGCTGCCATCCAGACGTGACGGCGGGGGTCACCACGGCGGGGAATCGCCTTCACCACGCGGCCGCTCGCATGGTGAATGTGATTCCCTGCCATGGTAACATCTGGGGGGGAACATCCGTTCCCTCCAACAGACGTTACGTGGTCCAAGCCACCACAGGGAATTGACTGTGGTTGACATTGACCACGTAACGTCTGAAAATACCCTCTGTTTGGGTTTTACTTTGAATAACTGTGTCATCTGCATATTTGATCACCTCACTCTTTAATCCCTTTTCCAGAGCATTAATGAATACACTAAACAACACCGGTCCCAGCACAGATCCCTGCGGCTCTCCACTATTTACCTCTCTCCATTGTGAGAACTGACCATTTAGTTCTATTATTATTATTAATTATTAGCAAACATTTATAAAGCACAAGCAATGAACCTGGTGCTTTACAAAGTAATTGAATAGACATGGTCCCTGCCCTAGGGCTTACAATCTGAGAGACGGGAGGTGGGGGTGTGGGGAGACAAAGGAAGGGGAACAGAGGGAGAGACAAGGAGGTTCTATGCTTTCTTTTCTATCATTTAAACAGTTAGTTACCAGTCCACAATAGACAATGCTGCTTCCTATCCCATGACTTTTTAAACTTCCTCAAGAGTCTCTCATGAGGGACCTGTTCCCTGGCCCACCAAAATGGTCAAGTCTCTCCCTACTGATCCAACTGATGGGAAATTCAAATGCCAGTATGAGGCAGACAGGGGCAGGCTTACTAAAATTTGGGACCCCAGTATATTCTACCTTTCATACCCCCCATTGCCCTTGTTTAGTGGCTGGTGGCTAAGCCAATTTCTGGAGAGATCAGTACCTTATTCATACAGATGCAAGCTACAATCCTCTCCCAATCACTCAGGATATGAAAAGCTGAGTTATTTCAGAGTTGTTTTTTCCCCTCCAGAATATGTTTTCATGAAAATGTATGTCTTAGATAACTATTTTATAAAACCATTGACCACAGAATTATCTAAAACAGAAACTTTCATTAACACTTGAACTCACATTTTGGACAAAAAACAGCTCTTCCATCTTTCCCTGCCAAACTACTCCCTAAGCACCTTCTCTCCCTTCTTCCCCACAATCCTCCTCCCCCCACTGCTGCCACTGCTCTGACTAGGGTTGCCATTGATCCTGTTTTATACAGGACTGTCCTGTTTTTTTAAAGGGTTTGTCTGTTATTCTTTATTTACGTGTTTTTGTCCTGTATTTTCCACGCGCACTTTCAGCCCCCCCGGAAGTAATGATCTCATGACTTCCAGGTGGGAACAGCAGCATCGCCAGCATGTGGGCTCGGAGGTGAGCCAGTGAGGGGTGGGGGTGGAAGGGAGTGCTAAGGTTACCATAGAGTCCAGATTTTCCAGGACATGGCCACTTTTTAATCCACCCAGCCCCATCTGGATTTTAAAAATATGCACCCATGGCTGCATCCCCTTTCCCACCCCTCGCCCAGCACTTATTGCTCAGCTGCAGCTGGGGAAAGGAGCCCTGAGTCAGCTGTGCTCTTCCTCCCCCCATGTCCTGTATTCTGGGGATGTGTCAGTGGCCACACTAGCTCTGACCTCTGCACACACAGTACTCACCATTTTAAGATTAACATTGGCTTTGTTAAGGAGACCATACCATGTGCCCTGTGCTCAGTGGTGGCATGTCTCTTCCCCAAGCCATACCCATGGTTTTATACCCATGGTGTTGGCAGTGGCATACTTAGCTAATTAATTACACACTTGATGAATTACACTTATTCTCATTGCTCACAGTTTGAGGAGGTCCTGGAGTAATTATAATGCTAAACATTTTTATTGTCTCTCCACCTCTTCCCCCCTCACCCTTTATTTGCTTTAGAGATTCCTCTTTAAACCAGGCTGATTTGATTCATTTAAAATTTCCAGTGTTTCTTTTCTGATTTTTCCAACATGAGAAGGGCCTGCATCTAGCAGGTTTTTTTTCTTTAAACATACCATAACTTTCATAGGGTAAATGCCTGGGATGAAATCTAGAGCTGAATTTTGCAAGCAGTCCCTAGCTTTACAGAGAAAACAAGGGAATACAACGTAGCCAAGAAAGGCAAACAGAAAACAAACAAACAAGGCTACTAAGAATAAGTTTTACTATAAAAATACAATAACAATCATCAAAATAAAATCAACCATAAACATATATAATGTTCCCAATCAATACAATGATCACAGCCCAATGCGTTTCAGGAAGACTGTTACATATGGGGAATTTTGTTTATTATTTTTTAAATAATATATTGATGACTATATCCTTGTTTTAGGATAACAGAAGAAAATATGCGTTGATCTCTGCAAGAGCTTATTGCCACTGAGAGCAGGCTATATAAGGACTTTTTTTCCTTTATGAATTTTTTAAGCCAAAGGAGTTAATGTTTTGACAGGTTGGTTGACTTTCGTTCACAAAAACTATTCTTGCACATTTTTGTAATCATACCTGTATTTGTTTGTATATATTTATTTATTATTAATTATTATTATTATTATTCTTATCATCATTATTGGTATATTTCAGATTATAATTGTACCCCCGAAGAAGGGAAATTTCCCAAAATGCATCGGGCTTTGATCATTGTATTGATTTTGAACATTATATATGTTTATGGTTGATTTTATTTTTATGATCATTATCGTTATTGTATTTTTATAGTAAAATTTATTTAGTAGCCTTGCTTATTTTCTTATAGTAGGCTAAGCCAAAACTGGTGATCCGAACAACCCCTTCATTTGGGTATGTTTAAAATCAGCCTATCTTTAACTAATTTCTGTATTTCATTTATTTGGGGGAAAGTCCTGGGTTTTTTAATCTTGTTCTGAATCAAGAAGTATTCTGGAAACTCTTTTCCATTAGAACCGAGACTGCACAAAAGTGAATCTCAAATGAATGAATGAATCTCAGTGAATCCCAGACCCCAACTGGGGTTACCCCATCTGCACATGGGGGTCACGATCCTGATTGAGTATATACATGACTTTGTTGCTGCCTGGGGTCACAAGGTTATACTGAAGTCTCGGCGACACAGGCAAAAATTTAGAAACAGCTGGATTAAGAAATAAGGGAGAAAAGGAATAAATAAATACATATCTGGAGTCCCATGCAGATGAAATATAGGCTAGATATACATGCCTATGATCAGGGGCATAAAAAGAGAGGGACAAAAGGGGCATGTCCCACCATGAGCTGGGAGTTAAGGTGACAATTGTCCCCCACTTAATTTTGAACTTCCATGATCCACAGTGGGAACATGTCCCCTCCATTTTTACATAATAGATCAGCAGGTGACCATCTCCTCTTCCCTAAATCACTTTTGACTGTTAAGGTTACCCCACTGATTGGGGCTGATCGGGGATGAAGTTTGGCCAGGAGTCTGAAGTACCCTGGGACATGCCATCCGTACTGTGAACTCTCAGAACAGCTTTTAAATGACTGTTCACCCATCTTGGCTGACAACTTGAGCTTCTTCCAGCATAAACATGACTCATTTACAGCCCAAGTTACAGATATGATACAAGAGCAATGAAGGAAATCCTGAGGTGCGGCTAGCCCGAGATGTTCCACCCTGCTCAAGGGAAATGGAGACCTTTGCTCCTAAAGTAAGAATAAAAATACATCTGATTTCTGCTTTGGCCTCATCTGATTTTACTGGCCAGAGAAATCAGAAATTCATATTTATGACGCCATCTACAGCCAACGCTCTGCATGCTGTAACGCAATAACAGCTGTGCTGGGTTAAAGCACAGAGCTAAACTAATTTAATGTAGCTTTCCCATTTATTTAAACACTCACTCTTTGATGTTGAAATCAACCCTACCAGTTGGCTGTACTCAGCTTTCTTTCCAGCAGCCACTGGCTGAACAGATGGAGCACTAGGGCCATTGGGAAGCTATAAGGAGCTTCTGTATGCAAGGCAGGGACCCAAGGATGAATGGGGAATTGGGCATTGTGAGGTTCCTATAGAAGAATTTTGTTTTCAGGGCTCTACTAATCCTACTTTTTGTATAGTTTTTTGACCAGGCAAAAAGGAGGGGGTTTTCCCAGGGTGTTTGATGTTTGTGGGGAGGAGGGGAACAGAGGAACATCTATCCTAGTGAAAAAATTATTGCTATTGATCCAGTTTTTATTTGGACTGAAGACAGAATCAGGACAGATATAGTTATTTCCCAAATAGGAACACATTATCTTTGGGACCCAAGTCACATGCTCTGATGTAAGAGTATCTATGACTTGGTGTTCTTGGATACATTAACAATGCAGGCTATGTTTGCTGCCCCATGTTCCTAAGGCACAAGGAGTTGCTAATCCATGAAAAGAAGAAGGATCCTAGAAAGTCTGAGAAAAGCAAACAGGGTTCCCTTTGGGTAGGGAACTATTTTTCAGGATGCCTTTCTTGGCAGGCAACCAAAAAGTCTACTTTCTTTCTCCACGAGGTCCAAGTAAATGGTCCTAGTTCCTTGTGGGCAAAAATAAAAAATAAAATAAAATAAATAGCAGGAGAGCTCTCATTCAAGACAATCAAATAATGGTGGGTTCAACATTGATCAATGCTGAATTTAATCTTTCGTAGGGAGCAGAAGCAAACAGATGAAGACGAGGTCTGAGTTCTTTGGGGCACAGCTAAGTACACGTTGATGAATATTGAAATAGCAAAAACACACATAAAAATGATCAGTGTCAGGTTGGCCTATCCTGAACCCTCTTTAACCAGCATGAATTAGGTCAGGACACTTCCTCCCCCAGAATAGCCTCATCTCCAACCCAACAGCACCCTTGCCTCTTAATGCAGTGGTTCTCAACCTTTTTGTGGGGAAAGGTTTTTTTGTTTTGTTTTAAGAACAACAACAAACCAACCAGGTGCACCTTAAAAAAGGCAAGGACCAGGAGTGGCCAGGTGGCAACAGCAGTGTGCTTGTGTGTGTGTGTGGGGCATGTGATCCTGGCAGCAGATGTGGGGTGTACATATATGCGTGTCTGGGTGGCAGGCAGCAGAGACCAATGAAGCTGAACCAAGGCTTGTGGGACCCCAGCAGACTGGGGGTTACCTGGGCCCCTAAGACCTTCCAGGGACTTGCCGGTGGGTCCCGATCCACTGGTTGAGAACCACTGTCTTAATAAGACACAGCTGAAGGTTCCTTTAAGACTCACAAAGTAATCCAGCTTGGGTTAACTAAGGCACCATATTTTCTCTTTTCCTAGTTAAAGACTTTGACTCTTTCACTGACCATAGGGCACGTACATTTTGTGTCTGTAAAGCTTTTCCTTTTCTTACCTTCCCCATTCCAGCGTGAGCATGCCCCAACTTGATCACTACAGGAAAATTTGGAGTTGTGAGCTGAAAAACACAAGAAAAACAAAACAAAAACTCATCAGTATCTCACTAGCAGTTTATCATCCAGCTGATTTTTCTATTTTGTTGGGAAGATGGACAGCATCCCAAGGTCAAATAAACATTGCCCTGTGAAAAAACAATTAACAAGTATAATTTCACTGTCTTCCAAGTGATTCTGACACGAGAGCCAAGCAGAACTCATCAGATACAAACTCAACAGAAGCAGCTTCCAAACAGTCTTACAGAAAATTCGTTTTTTCACCTTTAGCCTTCCTTTCTCAGTCTTTCTTCTCCATTTTTAAAATCCCTTATCCCTCACTGTTCCCACCCCTCAAAAAAGGAGTGAAAGCAACTTTTAAAACATGGGAAAGGAGAACAATGAAGGCTTTTCACATGTTGGAGATGTTCCCCAAACAGCTCCTCATTTGCTTCATTGACCACCTTTTCCCAATTTCCCATGGTAGTGGTAGTACTAGGGGGTAGCAGGGTGTGGGTGTAAGGAAGGGGAATGGATGTCAACTCTTGGCCAGAATTTATATATACTGTCATCTAGTCAAAATGTTCTGGGCTCCCTTATCTCTCTTCTTCGCTAGTATACTATATTTACAAAGAGAAATACAAATATATACAAATTTAAAATATAGTATAATTGGTGGGGAAAAGTAAATAGGTGATGGCTAGAATTATTATTACAGTATTAATTATTAATATTATTATTTACACAGCAATATGCACCTGCTGCTGAAGAGTCATGATTAGAGGTAGGTCCCTCTTCCAAGGGACTTACAATCTAAGATGGGCAAGAGAGTAGGGTGGCCAGATATGCAAATTTCAGAGGACACATGAGAAATACAGGCTGCAGGATTGGCTCCAATGTGCATTTCTGACCACCCTACAAGGGGATGGGGGAACACGCAGGGATATATTCATGGAGTTGAGAAGTTGCAGGTGCATGCACTTGGCTTAGTTAGAAGGGAAATAAGGGATCTCGGAGGATAAGGAGAAGCATACATGAGTAATCTAGGGGGATAAGTAGCTAGGGAAAGCCTGGAGGAAGATACTAACAATTATTAATTTATTATTATTATTATTATATATATTTATTTATTTATTTTCAAATTTATACCCCGCCCCCTCCTGCAACGCAGCTCGGGGCGGCTACCAATAATGAATAAAAACAATAAAATTCCTTTTAAAATATTAAATATTAAATATAAAATGCATCACATAAAACAGGGCTAGAAAAATAAATAAATAAATAAATAAATAGGCGGGGGACTAAAATCATCCCCCCCCCCACCCTCCCTCCCAAAGGCCTGGGCAAACAGCCAGGTCTTACAGTTCCGCCGAAAGCGGAAGAGGGAGAAGTGGCAGGATTTGGCCACAGAGTCAATGTAGCGAGTCGAAGATGAAGCATTTATATGTAGCACCAGAAGTGTACCTGGCGCTTTAGAGAATAAAATAGACACGGTCCCTGCCCGAGAGCTTACAATCTAAAGACAAGGGGAGGGGAGACGGAAGGGGGAATAGAGGGAGAGACAAGGAATGCAACATTCACGAGGATGCAAGAACTCAGGTGCACGTTCTTGGCTTGATTACAGTAAATGGGAGTTTGCAGATAACAGGTGGGGGATAATCCTGGGTGGGGATGATTAACAGGAGTTGGGAAAGGCAGAGCGGAAGAGGTGGGTTTTGAGGAGGGACCTGAAGGTGTGGAGGGGCAAGGCGGACGAGGGCAGGGAGGGAGTTCCAGGTGTGCAGGGCAGCAAGGGAGAAGGGACGAAGGCGGTTGGGGAAGCAGCGGAGGTGTGGGAGGATGAGGGAGGGAATGGGAGAGGAGTGAAGTGCTTGAACAGGGGTTCGGAGGGAGATCAGAGCAGAGAGGTAGGGGGGAGCAAGGTTATTAAGGGCTTTGTAGGTGAAGACGAGGAACTTTTGCAGAATATGCTCAGGAAGGGGAAGCCAATGGAGGGAGGAGAGGAGAGGCCGCACATGGTCATAGCGACGGGCTAGGTGGATGATCCTGGCAGTGGAGTTTTGAACAGGGATGAGTGAAGCAAGGTGAGAGTGGGGAAGGCCAGTGAGGAGGAGGTTACAATAGTCAAGGCATGAGATGACTAGGGCGTGGATGAGAGTTTTGGCAGAGGAGACAGACAGAAAAAGGCGGATCTTAGCAATGTTGTGGAGGGAGAAGTGGCAGGATTTGGTCACAGAGTCAATGTAGGGTTTGTAGACTCTGTTTGGCCACAGAGTCAATGTAGCGAGTCGAAGATGAAGCCCAAGCTACAGGCTTGGGGGACAGGGAGGATGGAGACCCCGTCAATAGCAATTGACAGGGAAGAGGGAGATGAAGGATTGGGAGGGAAGATAAGGAATTCAGTTTTTGCCATGTTCAGTTTGAGTTGGTGTTGAGACATCCAGGCGGAGATATCGGAAAGACAGTTGGTGAGACGAGCTAGGATGGAGGGGGAGAGGGAAAGAGTGGAGAGAGAGAGTTGAGTGTCGTCAGTGTATAGGTGTATTGGAAACCTTGGGAAGCAATGAGTTTGCCTAGGGACTGGGTGTAGATAGAGAATGAGACACTTTAATAAATACTTCTGTGGTATTCTCTCTGCTTCCTTCTCGCTCTTGCCTGCAGGTTGTCTTTGAAGGCCCTGATCCTGCACACTGATCCATGCAAGAAGACTCTTATTCCCTCACAAAATGCCACTGACAATGGAATTCTGCACCAACCAGTGAAGGTGTGTGCCTGCAAAGATCAGCCAGGAAGCTCAGGGCCTCAGGCTGTTAGCTCTTGGGAATGAAGGACTTGTATCTTTCTTAAATATCTGCAAAGTGCCTGGTGCATGCAATGGGCTGGCAGCATTAGGGTGTGGCAACAAAAGAAGCTTGCCAAGGGGGCAAGTTTAGCATGAGAGCAAAAATGAAGTCCAGAAAGGTGAAAGTTGTGGGGAGGCATGGGACAAATGAAGTCTAGAATGGTGAAAGTTGTGGGGAGGCACTGGAAAAACAGCACCAGGCCATCATGCAGTCCTCAGCAGCATGGAAAGCTCCCCAAATGGGACAGCCCTTTCTACGCATGCATACAAACCTCTACTACTGCAGTGCTTTGTGATACGTTGGTGGAGCCAATAATACTCTGCAGTCCTGGCTGCTGAGATTCTGAGGAGCAGCTGCAGTTCAGCTGCTGAGACTCAAGTGTAATGAAGTAAAACACGAGACTATTCAGATAGCATGAGGACCAACCTTGGCCAAGAGCCACACTTGAACTGCCCAAGAGCTCTGTGTGGCTCCTGAGTCAGTTTGACCAACTGTAAAACTAAACCATGTTCATATTAATCTGCCTGAAACATGAGTCCATAATACAGGACTTTTTAAAAGGAATCTTTGCTGGGGGGATGGTACACAAAAGGTCATTTTTATCCCATATCCAAAATCATGAAACCAGATTTCTACAGATGAATCAATTATTAATATAGTGTTTTGAAACCTTAGAATGATAAAAACAACAACATGAAACCAAGAATCAAATAAGTTAATAACTACATCATGGGTGTTTTTAGACAGACCCAGAGTTGGCCACCCCCGGGTCTGCTCGGGGGAGGTGGGACACCCGGGGCTGCTCTGGCCATGGTGGGCAGCTGCCACTGCGGCACACCATCCTGCCTGCGTATGCCCCTCCTCCGCAACAGAGAGCTGCAGGTGGACCAGCAGCTGTTCTAGGCTGCCACCCATAGTTACGGCCGGGAGTGGAGCCAGTGGCCATCCGCCCTTTAGATGGACCGTTGCTGTACCCTTGGCCGGTGCTCTGGGTTTGGGCAGCCTGCTCAGCATGCAGTGCTCTGGGATGTTCCAGAGCACCGCGAGTGGTGCTGGCCTGGAGTAGGTGGCACCTGTTCCGCCTCACCCCGGGGTGGCCCGCCTGTACATGGACAGACCACCCAGGTGGTGGGGTGTGTGTGGAGCAGGAGCAGAGCAGGTGTCTGTCTAAAGACACCCAATGTCTGCCGGGGGGCCACGGTGCGGTGGGCCTTCTTGGTGGCTGCTTCACGGCTGTGGGACTCCCTGCCATTGGAAGCCTGTTTGGCCCTGGATTTCCCCTCTTTGTGACACTGTTGTAAAACGTGGTTGTTCCACCTGGCTTTTGATGGGGAGGATGGGTAGAGTGGGATGGGGGGAATGTGTTAGGGTGGTGGGTGGTTAGGGATATTTTAATCCTCCCTGTTCTGAGTATTTTTAAGTTGTGTTTTATTGCTGTTTTAAAACTGCCCAGAGTTGTCTGTGGCAGGATGGGCAGGGTAAATTTATATTAAAAAATTAAATAAATAAATAAAATAATGTCTATCAAATATTCTTCTGTAAAATTCTATTATAGGTTCCCGATTTTACTGTTGCATTTCTGATTTGAGAAATGGAACAATTTGACACTTCTAAAGATGTCTAGTTCCTCCTCTCTCCCAATTTTGACTCCTCTGGCTCATGAGGGAGAGGGTCTGCTCCATCTTCTGCCTGCAATAGCTCTGATTGGCTTCACATCTGTAGAAACTGATGGCAGCCTGCAAGGCAACAGGATGAAACCAACCAGACAGAAATTCCAGGCCACAGACAGAAGAGGTAGTGAGCCAAAACAGCAGCTCTGCCATCTTTCTTGCAGAGATTTAGTGTGCTGGGAAGGAAAGGAACAGACCAAAATACTACAGTGTGCCCCCAACTCAAGTGTGCCCCCAACTCAAGCTTGTCATTGAGACGCCTGTTTTATCCAGTGTGTGTTTTTTGGGAAGGAAAAATATTGGTAGGGAATATTATTAATTATTAATTAATTATTATTATTATAAGCATTTATATAGCACCAGCAATGTACCTGGCACTTACAAAAAATAAGATAGACATAGTCCTTGCTTGAGAGCTTACAATCTAAAGACAGGGGGAGGGGAGACAGGGAAGGGGGAAACAGAGGGAGAGACAAGTGATGCAACATTCACGAGGGTGTGAGAACTCAGGTATATGTTCTTGGCTTGGTTACAGTAAATTGGGAGTTTGCAGATAACATGTGGATGATAATCCTGGGTGGGGATGCTTAGTAGGAGTTAGGAAGGGTGAAGCAGAACAGGTGGGTTTTGAGGAGGGACTTGAAGGTATGGAGGGTGGGGACAAGGCGGACGACGGCAGGGAGGGAGTTCCAGGGGTGTGGGGCACAGAGGGAAAAGGGACGAAGGCGGTTGGGGGAGCAGGGGAGGCGGAGGGTGAGGGAAGGGATGGAAGAGGAGTGGAGTGCTTGAGCATGGGTTCGGAGGGAGGTCAGGGCAGAGAGGTAGGGTGGAGCGAGGTTGTGAAGGGCTTTGTAGCTGAAGATGAGGAGCTTGTGCAGAATACGCTCGGGAAGAGGGAGCCAGTGGAGGGAGGAGAGGAGAGGCTGGACGTGGTGGGGAATTTCTAGGGACTGGTGGGGGATTTCTCTCACCACTTTATATGATTAAAAATGCACTGATGGAATACCCAATAGCTACACACCATGTGGTAGGTCTTTGCATCTGCATACCTTCCAACAGTCCCTGTTTAGAAGGGACTGGCCCTCTTTGGGTGCCAAATCCCACTGTCCTGCTTTCAGGGGCCAAAGTCCCTCTTTCAGACAGGAGAGACAAAAAGGCCAGTATTCAAGCCCCAGGCACCTATCTCATGGTTGCCTCCCAGGAAAAGCACTTGAGCGGCCCATGGGGAGATGATGGAACGACAAGAAACTAAGTGGAATGAGAAGCAGGAGAGCAGGAGAGCTTACTTGAAATGTTGGGATGGATGTGAGTGTGCATGTAAGTGTGTGAGAAATGGAATTTATTTGCTGAGGGGTTGGGGCTTACTGGCAAGGGGGAAGGACTTGTTCCTCTTTGGCCATTGGAAATGCTGGGAGGCATGCATGTGTTGACACGGACATCTAACAACCCAGCTGTATTGCTGCCTCTAAGCCACCAGAATGCCACACCATCACCATGTACCCCCATTTCATATCTACCCAATCATTTAAACACTACTTAACAAGAGTCTCCCCTCCTTTATTAAAATGCATGAGGCAATGTGCTTGATTAATTAAAAAGTTAACTTGCATGGCGGAAGAACTGCTTTTTGGCTAATATTTGCTACAATTTGAAAACAAGTAAATAAACTGTTCTTGGGCTAGTTACCAATTATCTATAATGAAATGAAACTGGTACACTCTAAATATACATATGGGCTGTTATCTCAATCTGTGACAGTTCTATAAATAATAGAACCGGGTATGCTGCCACTATAACTGTCTGTTTTTCCTTCAGTTCATGCAAAGCAACACAGGGAAGAAGGATGCTGGGTACCCAGGAACAACTCATATGCTGTTTGAGTTGCAACGTCTGTCTGAGCACAGAAGCAGCAGCTGCCATAGGCTCTAGAGGAGACTCATCAACCGCTTATTGGATGGAGAAAGCGGCTGCTTTTTAATAAAAGCTATGGAAATGTGTCTGGAATAGGATCATAGATTTTGTCACTTAGGACTGAAACGAGAATGTGATCACATTCTCGTGGGAACGGGCAAGATTCTTGCACCCCCTCGGCAAGATCTCATGCATTCTCGACAAGGTTTTCAAGAATCTTGTGAGATTCTTGAAAACCTCAAAAATCTTTTGCGTATTCATAAAATGCCCAGTGCAGCCATTCTGTGCATGCACGGCTTCCAGTGGCCATTGTCTTGCATCTGCAGAACATTTTTTGAGGTTTCTTGAAAATCTCACGTGATTCTTGAAAAACCCCAAACATTCTGCCCATGTGCAAAATGACCACTGTGGCCATTCTGTGCTGCCCACCAGTGGCCATTTTACACATACTCAGACCATTTTGGGGGCCATTTGAGAATCTCAGTGAGAATGGCAACAAGAATGACAATTTTTGTGAGATTCTTGAGCCAGAGAATCTCGGTGAGAACCCATTCTCGCCAGGATTCTCAAGGAGCTCGAGAACTCATTTATATTTATTTTATTTTTTATTTAATTTTGACCCCGCCCCTCCAGCAAACAGCCCGGGGCGGCTTCCAAACACAAAACATATATTAAAACACATAAAAAACCATTTAAAACTCAATAAAAATACAGCAACAATTTTTAAAACAGGGCCCGGGAACTCTTTAACCAAATAAATAGGGTCTGGGAGATAAAACCTATTTAACCCCCCCTCCCCCAAGGCCTGAGCGAACAGCCAGGTTTTGCATCTTCGCCGGAATATTAAAAGGCTCGGGGCCAGGTGAGCGTCCGCCGGGAGGGAGTTCCAAAGGCGCGGCCCGGCCACCGAGAATGCCCTCTCCATTGTGGTCCCCCGCTTTACATGGGGGACCTCCAAGAAGGCACCCCTGGCAGACCGAAGGAGCCGCTCTGGGGCACGGAGGGTGAGGCGGTCCCTGAGGTATGAGGGTATTTCAGCCCTATTTGTCACACCAGATCAGGCTCGTGGCCCAACTATTCCAGTATTGTCTCTCTGACAGCAACCAAGTCCATAAGCTTCAGAGGAAGGCACAAGAAAACCTAGCAGAAGGCAATTACTGGGATATCCTGCCCCCAAGAAAAAGTTCTCCTTACCACTTCCTTTCCTCAGTAGGACAGTCTGGCATTTATTTATTTTATTTATTTATTTATTTATATTAAAACTTATATGCTGCCCCCTCCTGCCTCAGGCATCTCAGGGCGGCTCACAACATTTTAAAACATATTAAAATTACAATAATAAACTACAATTAAAAACAGTATAAGACCCCACCCACCCTAATCCAACCCATCCACCTCATCTCCCTCAGGAAAGGCCTGGCAGAACAGCCAGGTCTTACATTGTCTGCAGGAAGAGGGGAGGTCAGTAATCAAGTGGACCTCCAATGAGAGGGAGTTTCACAGCCGTGGCGCAGCCACGGAGAACGCCCTCCTCATAGTGGACACCCGGGAAACCCGGGGGACCCCGAGGAGGATGCCCGCAGCCGACCACAGGGGCTGATCCAGGACTCGGAGGGTGAGGTGGTCCTGCAGATAGGTGGGGCCCAAGCCGTTTAGGGCTTTAAAGGTAACACCAACACCTTGAATTGGGCCTGGAAAACTATCGGCAGCCAGTGCAGAGCGAAGCATTGGTGTAAAGTGCTCGCGTTGGCTCGTCCCAGTCAGGAGATGGGCCGCCGCATTCTGCACCAGCTGCAGCTTCCAAACCAGCACCAAGGGTAGCCCAATGTAGAGCGCGTTGCAGTAGTCCAGTCTTGAGGTAATAAAAGCATGGATGGTTGTGGTCAGATCCGAGTCCGAGACATACGGCCTGAGCCGATGCACCAGATGTAACTGGCGGAATGCCCCCTTCACCACAGCCACCACCTGGACATCCAGGCGGAGCTGCGGGTCCAGGAGCACCCCCAGACTCTGGACCTGTGAAACCAAGGGAGGATGGACCCCATCAATGATGGGGGCTATCACTCCCTCAGCCTTTCCCACATCACCTCCATCTTGTCAGGATTTAATTTTAGGTGGCTCGCCCTCATCCAATTCCCCACAGCTGACAAATGCTGGGTAAGCACTGAGACTGAGTTGGAGGAAAATGTGAGATATAGCTAGGTGTCATCAGCGTATTGATGACACTGCACCCCAAACTCCCTGACAACCTCCCCCAAAGGCTGCATGTACACACTGAACAAGAGAGGGGATAAGATGGAACCCTGAGGAACTCCACACGTGAGGCCCCGGGGGAGGCCGATAGATGGTCAGGACGCCAGCATCCAAAGATGACTTCTTGAGCAGGAGCTGCACCACCACCTCCTTGAGGCAGTCCGGCACCCTGCCCTCCTCAAGGGAGGTGTTGACTATCTCTGCCAGCAACGGCCCCAGTGTCTCCTGGCTAGCCTTAACCAGCCAGGACGGGCATGGATCTAATTCACAATAGGTGGCTCAAACAGTCCCAAGAGCATCCCCCGCATCTGAGGGCAACACAGCCTGAAACTCATCCCACAAAACAGGGCAAGAAGTGGCGTCTACTGCCTCTGACCCATTCTCTGAGGCATATGTCCAGATACATTGCACTTACACTCTGTCTCCCAGTGGGAACCTCTGGCCTGGTGCCTAAAATCTGTCTGCAACTAGATTTTATTTGCCCTTTTCCAGTTCCTGGATCTAGCTCCTGGGCCCAGTTCCTAAGAACATAAGAAGTGTCATCAAGCCCAGCATCCTGTCTCTGATAGTGGCCATTTTCAGTCGCTTTGGAGAAGTACCCAACAGGTGATAATGGAGTTATTCATTCTGTGATTCACTCCCATCTCCTGACAGTCAGAGGTTACAACCGCAACCTACCTGGCTAATAATAGAGCTGGAAGAGGGTACCTGCAAAATCAGGTAACCCATTGCATTTCCAGTATCCGATTTGACTCGGTAACAACTGGGTACCATGTGGTACCCGATTATTTATTCAATTTTTTTTCCTTCCCCGCACGCAGAGAAGTCCAATCAGGTACCTGATGTTCTGAAACATCAACTGCCGGGAATGTTGACTTCCAGGACCAATTTTTTGACATTTTTGTTGATATACCAACATCTATTTATGGGGTTTCTGTGAAGGGCTGACAATTTTTCGGCAACTCCTGGTCCCAGAAAACTTTTCGTTCCCAATTTAAAAAAAAAACCTTTTTCTTCTTAAAACACTTATTTATGGAGTGTCCATCCCAGAAAATGAACTTTCCTGTCATGGAAAATCTACTTCCAGTCCCAGGAAACTACTTCGAATCACCTTTTAATTTTTAAAATCCATACCAGTTTTGGGGTTTACCAACTCAATATACTGATTAGTATACCTATATACCAACTGGGAATCGGTAAATCAAAACATTGGTACCGGAAGTGCCTGCTTTTTCAGGTATCTGGGTATCCGATCGGTGCCTTTGGGTACCCCATGCAGTACCCCAAAAACGTATTACTCATGGATACTTAATTTAGTACCCGTTTCAGCCCTAGATAATAGGCATTAACGGACCTATACAATCTTCTTTTAAATCTAGCTATGCTACTGGCCTTGGTTCACATCCTCTGGAAACAAATTCCATAAGTTAACTGTGTATTGTGTGAAAAATACTTTCTTTTATTTAAATCTGCTGCCAGTTAGTTTCATGAATTGTCCCGTAGTTCTAGTACTATTTGAGAGGGTAAACAACAACAACTCCCTTTATTCGTTCCACTCCACTCATGATTTTATAAACTTCTAGCATCTCAGTCATCTCTTCTCCATGCTAAAGAGCTCAGATAAGGAAACAGAAATGAGGGTATGCATCCAAGATAAGAAATAGCTCCATGGGACAGATTCATGATCTGGACCCTCCTCTTCCTGAGTGCACCCCTTAAGTACTCCCACCTCCAACTTCTATGCAGCCCTCAGAATTTGTACTAATTTTCAAAGTGGCCCTTGGGAGAAAAAAGGTCCCCACCCCTGCTCTACAGTAATTATTAAAGCCCTAATTCTGAATGTCCCACTGGTGTATAGAAATTATTACCTATCATTTCTATAGCAAGCACTTTCAGTGTTCAAAATGCTTTACAATCCTTATCTAGCTCATCCTCACAAAACCCCTATGAGATAAGTCATTTATTCCCATTTTACAGGTGGGGAAATGAGGCTGAGAGATAGCAACTTGCCAAAGGTTTCCCAGTGAGTTCATAGATAAAATGGGATTTGGGAATTAAATTCAACTGAACTTAATAAGGATTGATAAAGTTGACTCTTAATGTAAGAAGATTAGAGTAGACTTCAGATTATACAATTAATTTATTTATTCAAATGCAAAAAAGCATATCTATCTCTTTGTTATCTCTGACATATCTGAATTATGAGTGAGACTGACAGAGGAAAATGAAGGGGTTAAGAACCTTTTTTTATATACAATTGGAAACAAAGCTACAGAATAAATCATAGAGATTAGATAGATATACCCTATAGTTTTTTACTTTCCCCTTCTCCTGTCTGTCTCCCTGTCCATTTTATAATAGATAGATAGATGATATGGGTGTGTGTGTGTGTGTGTGTGTGTGTGTATAAGATTAGATAAGATTAGATATTATATAGATATTAGTAGACATACTAGACTTTTTAATTATATATATTAACATTATAGGATAGGAATAGGATAGATACTAGAATACATAGCAGATAGAAGTTTATTCATATAGATACTTAGACGGGAATATATTGCATGTAGTATAGGTTATTAGGTGTAGGTTAGACATACATATTAGTAATTTTTCATATTGTCATTGTGCATTTATTACTACTGCATACGCGCCTCTGGAATTCCCTCCCGGAGGAAGCTCGCCTGGCCCCAAGCCTTTTGACATTTCGGCGAATTTGTAAGACCTGGCTGTTCGCCCAGGACTTTGGGAGGGGTGTGTGTGTGTTAGGGAGTGTTTTATCTTCCCCCACCCTTATTTATTTATTGTTTTCCCCAGCTTATTGTAGTGTTTGTATGGATGTTTATATTCTGTTTTAAATTGTTTTTATGATGAGGTTGTTAGCAGCCCCAAACTGTTTGCAGGAAGGTCGGGATACAAATTGAACAAAATAAAATAATAATGAGAAAGGGAGGAAGGAGTTCAGCTTCTGAGAAGTCTGGGGCAGGTGTCTGCTGGCATTTTTGACACTGTTGGCAGCCCACAATGGAAATGATACCAAAACCAACATTTTCATTGTTGCTTGAAATCAATACCGATAAATGAAATTTTGTTAATAACAATAACGAAAATGACAGTCTTTAAAAACAAAAACAAAAATGAAAAATGACATGGGTTCCTGGTGCACACCCCTAATGTTGGAGTCCCAAGCACCAGCATCCTGCAGTGCTGGACCATCAGAAACAAGAATAACTTCTGAAATAGTGCAGCCTCAGCTAGATCACTCATTGGGTAGCAGGTTCACCTTGGCTTTGGGCAAAATGCTGATATGTAGATGGTTTTGAAAATATCCCTTTCTGGTTGCTCCAGTTATAATTTTCATCTAGGCTAATCATAAACCAGCCAATGAAACTGAGCTTCCTCCAACACAGCGGCGGTGTGCCTGCTAGGACATCAGGGGCAATGCCCCCCCAGCCACTGGGGCCCCAGGACTTGTCCGAGTGACCCGCTGCCCCCCCCCCCAAAAATCGCGCCAGCCCAAGTCTGGGCTCATGTGTGGAACCAGCTCGAAGAGCCTTGTTTGAAGTTGCAACCTTCAGAAGGTTGCTACTTCAAACAAGGGTCTTCGAGCTGGCTCCGCACATTGTCACTGGTTTGTGTCCGCGTGCGCACACAAACCAGTGAGTCAAAACCCCCCCCAAAGGGTCAAAAGGGAGGCATTTTCTCCCTTTATGCGGAGTGGGCAGCTAAAAGCGCTGCCCATTCTGCATACAGGGACCCTGCAATGAAATAGTGTCGGCAGGGGGCACTATTTCATTGCGGGGGCTGGGCGGGGGAAAGTCCATACCTGGGTGCCCAATACAGGTGCCCGGGTATGGAGGAGGGGGGGAGGCTGGGAGCTGCCGCACGCGCAGCTCCCAGCCTCCCCCCCCCAAGTCCCTCACTTCCAAGTCAACTTTGACTCGGCTGGGAGGGAGGGAGGGGGGACTCTCGAGCCACCTGCGTGAGCAGCATGCGTGAAAGCAGCAGGAGGCTCGGTTCTTGGGGAGTGGAGTGGGGACTAGTGGGTTAGCGCAGAGGGGGCTGGGAGCCAGGACTCCTGGGTTCTCTGGGAGGGAGTCCCTCACTTCCGATTCCCTCCCCCCGAGTCCCTCCATTCCGAGTCAACTTTGACTTGACTGGGAGGGAGGGGGAACTCTCGAGCCAGCTGCGCGAGCAGCACGCGTGGAAGCAGCAGGAGGCTGGGTTCTTGGGGAGGGTAGTGGGGATTAGTGGGTTAGTGCAGAGGGGGCTGGGAGCCAGGACTCCTGGGTTCTCTGGGAGGGGAAGTGGCGGCTAGTGGGTTAGAGAAGAGGGGTGCTGGGAGCCAGGGCTCTTGGGTTCTCTGGGAGGGGAGGGGGGGCTAGTGGGTTAGAGCAGAGGGGGGCTGGG
>QEPC01007437.1:333437-364969 GCA_003113815.1 Sphenodon punctatus | reverse complement strand
TGGCAGAGGGGGTAGGGGGTGTGAGGGTGGGGGGTATGGGGGTAGTCTCCTCTGATGCTAGAGCGGAGCAGCCGGAGGGGGGGACAGGGCTGGGGGGCTGCGCTGCGGGGGGGCTGCAGCCATTGGGGTCGTGATGGGACAGGGGAGATATGGGTCTAAACGGGGTGGTATAAGATCAATGAAGTGGGACAGGTGCCTGTTGCAGGTCCTGCTCACTCACCCCTTAGCAGCCGGACAGGGTAATCGAGATCAGAGGACCCCTGACCCTTTGCTGCTGCTGTTGAACATGAGATTAGTGGTCAACAAAGCAACAACTATCCAGGAACTGGTCCTGGACTGTGCTGCCGATCTCATAGGCATTACGGAAAACTGGCTGGACCTTGAGTCGGGGGCTGTCTTGGCTGACCTTGTTCCAGCCAGGTATTCTGTGCAGCGTCAGCTACGGTCAGAGGGACGTGTGTGTGTGTGTGTGTGGGTGTGTAGCTATGATTTTTAGAGAGTGGTGGTTGGTTAGGAGTTATCCGATGCAAACCATGGCAGGGATTGAGGCTCTTCACCTGGTGTTCCATTTGGCGGGGGACAGTTTGGGGGTGCTGCTCGTATACTACGTACTTACCTGTATGACAGCTTCTCTACATGCTCTGGCAGAGGTGGTGGCAGGGGGGTGTTGCAGTCCCCAAAGGCATTAGTCTGAGGGGATCTCAACATTCACGCTAACGCTGGTCGCGGGGGTGATGGTGGTGGAGCATGAGTTCATGGCCACCATGGCAACCATGGGCCTGTCCCAGATGGTGAACGGCCCGACACACCAGGGGGGACATAGGCTACTTTTAGACAAGCGGGTCACTGTTGCGTGATATTTCGAAATCCCACAATGCGGGATTACACGAGACGGAAGTCAGGGATCACGCGCGGTTGCGCATTATTTTCCGACCGCTAATTAAATACCTCGATTGTGAGGTATTTTGAAATACCCCGATTTTGAAATATCATGCGAGTGGATCGCGTAATGGCTACCTGCTCATCTAAAAGCAGCCTTACTCTCGATCTCATGTTTTGCACTGACCTTGATGCGGGTGCTCTGCTATTGGGGGAGATATCAACGGTGCCCTTGTCATGGTCGGATCATTACCTCCTATGGACCTCTCTTTCAGTGCATGTCTGCCCTCGGAAGGGTGTGGAGTCAATTCGAATGGTTCACCCCCGGAGACTAATGGAACTGGAATGGTTTCGGTTGGCCCTTGGGGAGTTACCCTCTAACCTCGACGACCGTCTCATCGATGACCTCGTCACACTATGAAACACTCTGCTGACTGAGGCCACTGATCAGACGGCTCCTAGACGTCCGCTGCCCAGGCGACAGCACCGCAAGCCTCCGTGGTTTTTGGAGGAGCTGCGAGTACTGAAGCGAGAAGGGCGGCGGTTGGAGCAACGGTGGTGTCGTCATCGTACTGAAGCCGACAGATTGCAGCATAGAGCCAGTTTATGAGCATATGCCGAGGCTATGAGGGCAGCAAAAAAAGCTTTTTTTGCTGCTCTTATAGCATCCGCAAAATTGCGCTCAGCTGAGCTATTCCGGGTGGTGTGGGGGCTAGTCAGTCCAGCCTCCCTCTACCCTGGAGTGGAGTCATCTACATCGTGCTGTGATAGGTTTGTGAATTATTTTGTGGATAAAATCGCTCAGATTCACTATGATTTCGATGCTGCACTTATTACACTAGGAGAACCAGAGGTTATGGAAGTCACACCTTGTCCGGTTTTATGGGATCAATTTCAGTCGGTGACACCCGCTGATGCAGTCGGGACCCTTGGGGCTGTTAGGGCCACCTCTTGTGAATAGATCCGTGCCCATCTTGGTTAATTATTGACCTGTCTCTAACCTTCCCTTTTTAGGGAAGGTTATTGAGCAGGTAGTGTCTCAGCAGTTGCAGGGGCATCTCGACCGCGTCGGTTTTTTTGATTCCTCACAGTCGGGATTTCGTCTGGGTCATGGCACGGAGACTGTGCTTGTGGCCTTGGTGGATGATCTGCGCCAAGAGATGGACTGAGGCCACTCAACCCTGTTGGTCCTATTAGATCTGTCAGCTGCCTTTGATATGGTGGATCACAAGATGTTGGTGGCGCGCCTGCGGAAATGTGCAGGTGTGGGTGGGACTGTTCTTGAATGGTTCCGCTCGTTCCTGACCGGGAGAACCCAACGAGTGGTACTCGGGGAGTGTTTTTTATCATATGGAGACCTCACGTGTGGTGTCCCACAGGATTCGGTGTTGTCCCCCCTCTTGTTCAACGTATACATGCAGCCTCTTGGCGAGGTGATCAGGAGGTTCAGCGTACGGTGTCACCAGTGTGCTGATGACACTCAGCTATACTTCTCTTTTTCAACCAACCTAGACCCAGCAGTCTCCACGCTTACTCGATGTCTGACGGATGTGGGGGATTGGATGAGGGCTAATTGACTGAGACTGAATCCCGACAAGATGGAGGTGATGCTGGTGGAGAAGGCGATGGAGTTAACAGCCCCCATCATTGGTGGGGTCTGTCCTCCATTGGTTCCCCAGGTACAGAGTCTGGGGCTACTCCTCGATGCAGAGCTCCACCTGGATGTCCAAGCTGGAGGCTGTGGCGAGGGGTGCCTTTCGCCAATTACATCTGCTACGTTGGCTTAGGCCGTACGTGTCGGACTCCGACCTGGCCACCATCATTTATGCTTTCATCACCTCTAGATTAGAATATGGTAACGCACTCTACGTGGGGCTACCCATGGTGATGGCCCGGAAGCTGCAGCTGGTGCAGAACGCGGCGGCCTGTCTCCTGGTGAGACTGGGCTGCCAGGAGCACATTACATCAGTGCTCTGTTCTCTGCACTGGCTGCTGATAGTCTTCTGAGCCCGATTCAAGGTGTTGTTTTTAACCTATAAAGCCCTAAACGGTCTGGGCCCTGCCTATCTGCGAGACTGCCTCACCCCCTGGGTACTGGACAGGCCCCTGCAGTCATCAGGGGATGCCCTCCTTGTGGTCCCCCGAGTCTTCCGGGGGGACCACACAGGGGAGGGCGTTCTCGGTGGCTGTGCCAAGGCTGTGGGACTCCCTTCCAGTGGGGGTGCGTCTGGCCCCAGACCTCACCTCCTTTCGTAAAAGCTGCAAGACCTGGCTGTTCCGCCAGGCATTTGGCGGGGGAGATGGGGGGGGGAGAGGGATGGGGGTGTAGGGGTGTGTTTTATAGTTTTATGATTTTGGTTGTTACGCTGTTGTGAGCCGCCCCGAGCTGCCTGTGGCAGGAGGGGCGGGATACTAAATTTAACTAAACAAATAAATAAATAAATGTAGTGGAATGCCTTAATCACTTTGTTGCCACGCATCCCCCAACATAAGGGAGGAAGAATGGTAAAGTGTTTAGGGACTTAGCTTGTGAACTGAGAATCCTAGATTGATTTCCCTGCCCCACTGTGGGCTGCCTTCAGGGGCATAGCTATCATACGACAGAAGGGATATTGGTCCTGGGGCCCAAGTTGGAGGGGGGGGGGGCACAAATCCTGTCTTGTTGCAGCACAGCTGGGCGGAGACTGAATGGAAGCGGAACCGCCTGCAGTGGATGGTGCTCGTGAGACCCACACAGCGAGCGGCACAGGACAGAGCAAGTGCGGGCGGCCCGAGGCAGGCAGGGCAGCCGCAGTCTCCAGGTCTCAGGCGATGCAAGCAGAGGGAGGGAGAGGCATTGGGGGGAGGAAGAGCTGGGACAGTGGACAGGATGGTGATGGGAGGCCAAGCCCATTTCTTGCACTTGGGCCCATTCCAATCTAACTACACCCTTGACTGCCAAGCACTTACACTGTGTGCACACAAAATAGAGACTACCACTGGGTAAACAAAATTGTTTGTGTGGCTGCTCCTACTTTGGGGGTTGATTAACCCCCATGTCATGCAACTGAATACAAGTGGCCACATGACAGGTTAGTGTCTGATAACTTCTAGCCCCAGACCTCCTTTTGGATAGCGCAAAGGTTACCACTCAAGAACATTTCATGTGTTTGCTCCTACCCTGTAACAGGGAATGAAGTCAGTTAGGAACAGTCACGTGAAACAGCTCTACCACAGGGGTAGCTTATCCAGGGGTTGTTGACACTCAGGTAAGCTATTTTTCATGTGAGCAAGCCTTTATGGGGTGTTTTCATGAGCTTTCTCAGTAAGTGTTAGTTATTGCTGAATAACTAACATGTTTGGACCAATCAAGTTCAAATACCTCTTTAAAAACACTTTAGCCATCCTGATCATGAAAACAGTACATAAGAACATAAGTAGTGCCATACTGAGTCAGACCAATGGTCCATCAAGCCCAGCATCCTCACTCTGACAGTGGCCAATCCCGGTCGCATGGGAGAAGTACCCGCAGTCACAATGGGCAATCCGACGATCTCCGCCGGGAGATGGATGCAGGATGGTCGACACTTCTGGTCCTGCTAGATCTCTTGACTGCTTTTGATACCGTGGACCATGGGCTGCTGTTGAGACGGCTGCGAGATCTGGGGGGGTCTGGACGGGCCTGTTCTTGGATGGTTCCGCTCATTCCTCTCAGATAGAAGCCAGCGGGTGGTGCTGGGAGCTGAAACATCATGCCCCCGGGCCTTGACCTATGGCATTCCGCAGGGTTCCATTCTTTCTCCACTGTTATTTAATGTGTATATGCAGCCCCTGGGGGAGATCGTGAGACGGTTCGGGGTGTGTTGTCACCAATATGCTGACAACACACAGCTGTGCCTCTCTTTTTCAACGGACCCAGGTCCTGCCGTCTCGATACTTTCCCAGTGTTTGGAGGCCGTGGTGGATTGGATGAGGCAGAGCAGGCTGAAGCTGAATCCAGATAAGATGGAGGTGATGGTAGTGGGGAGGGCGAAGGAGGTGTCAGCTCCTCTTATTGCGGGGGGGTCTGCCCTCCGGTTGCCTAGCAGGTTCGGAGTCTGGGGGTGATTTTGGATGCGGACCTCCGCCTGGATCGGCAGGTGGAGGCGGTGGCTAAAGTCGCCTTCTGCCAGCTGTATCTGATGCATAGGCTCAGCCCATACATCTCCAGACCCGACCTGGCCACTCTCATCCATGCCTTCGTTACCTCGAGACTTGACTACGGCAACGCGCTCTACGTGGGGCTTCCCTTGATATTGGTTCGGAGGCTGCAGCTGGTGCAGAATGCGGCGGCCCATCTCCTTACGGGGATGGGTCGCCGTGAGCACATTACACCAGTGTCCGTTCTCTGCACTGGCTGCCTATAGCATACCGAGCCAAGTTCAAGGTGCTAGTATTGGTATACAAAGTCCTATACAGTCTCAGCCCCTCTTATCTCGGGGACTGCCTTGCCTTCCGTGACTCAGGACGGACCCTCTGATCCACTGGGGGCACCTATCTGGAGGCCCCCCGTGTAAGGTGGGGGGCCACCATGGAGAGGGCATTCTCGGTCGTCGGGCCACAGTTGTGGAACTCCCTTCCGAAGGAAGCCCGCCTGGCCCCGGGACTGCTTGCCTTTCGGCGGGCATGCAAGACTTGGCTGTTTGCCCAGGCCTTTGGAGGGGAGGGGGGAGGGAGGGGTAAATGGGGGAGATTGGTGGGGCGGGGAAATTGGGCGAATTGGAGGGTAGGGTTAGGGTTGTTTTTTTTTACATGTTTTAAAAGTGATGTTGGTTTCTAATGTATTTTACTCTGTTAGCCGCCACGAGATGCCATGGGCATGAGGGGGGCAGCATAAAAATGCTAATAAATAAATAAATAAATAAATAAAATAAAATAATCCATTCCCTGTTGATCACTTCCTGCTCCCGACACTAAGGAGTTCCCATCTCGTAATCAACTTGGCTAATAGCCATTAATGGACCTGTTCTCCAAGAACTTATCCAGTCCTTTTTTAAACCCAGCCATACTACTGGCCCTGACAACCTCCTCTGGCAACAAATTCTGTAATTTAACTGTGTTGAGTGAAAAAAACCTTTCTTTTATTTGTTTTAAATCTGACACCAATTAGTTTCATGGAGTGTCCCCTAGTTCTAGTGCTTCTTGAGAGGGTAAATAAACATTCCCTATCTACTTGTTCCACTCCACTCAAGATTTTATAAACCTCTATCATATCCCCTCTCAGTCTTCTTTTCTCCAAACTGAAGAGCCCTAACCTATCAAGCCTCTCTTCATACAGAAGCTGTTCCAAACCCTTGAACATTTTTGTTGCCCTCCTCTGTACCTTTTCAAGTTCTACTATATCTTTTTTGAGATGGAGTGACCAGAACTTCACACAGTACTTAAGGTGCGGTCACACCATTGATTTATATAGGGGCATTATACTATTTTCAGTTTTATTCTCTATCCCTTTCCAAATAATAAGTAGGGCAGTTAAAGTGTGCTTAGGGGTCGCTAATCCAGAAAAGCGGATTGTGAGAACACATCTTTAGTCTCTCTGTGCTCACTTCCCCTTCTGTAAAACAGGGATAATAGAACTTCTCAACTTCACAAGGCGTTGGGAGGATAAATACATATAATTTTATCTGTGGATAAAATCGCTCGGATTCACCATAGTTTTGATGCTGCATTCTCTGCAGTAGGGCAATTGGAGGTTATGGAGGCTCAGCCTTCTCCTTGTGTGTGGGATCAGTTTCAGTTGGTGACCCCTGCCGATGCAGAGGATGTTCTTGGGGCTGTCAGGGCCACCTGTTGTGAACTGGACCCTTGCCCGTCCTGGCTGGTTAAGGCCTGCCGGGAGACGATGGGGTCATTGCTGGCAGGGGTGGTCAATACCTCCCTTAGGGAGGGCAGGATGCCGGGCTGTCTTAAAGAGGAGGCAGTGCAACCCCTGCTCAAGAAACCATCGCTTGACATTGACTCCCTTGCCAGATATAGGCCGGTCTCTAACTTTCCGTTTTTAGGGAAGGTTATTGAGCGGGTGGTGGCCTGACAGTTGCAGGATCATCTGGATCGTGTCGGTTTTCTAGATCCCTCACAGTCGGGGTTTTGCCCGGGATATGGCATCGAGACCACGCTTGTGGCGTTGGTTGATGATCTTTGTGAGAATTAGACCAGGGCCATTCAACCCTGTTGATTCTATTGGATATGTTGGTGGCGTTTGATACCGTTGATCATGAAATGTTGGTGACGCACCTGCGGCACCGTGTAGGGGTGGGTGGTACAGTTCTTGACTGGTTCCGCTCCTTCCTGGCCGGAAGAACTTAGCGAGTGGTACTCGATGATTATTTTTCATCACACCGAGACCTCTTGTGTGGAGTCCCACAGGGTTCTGTTTTGTCCCCTCTCCTGTTCAATGTGTATATGCAGCCGCTTGGTGAAGTGGTCAGGAGGTTTGGCGTGCGGTGTCATCAATATGCTGATGACACCCCAGCTCTACCTCTCTTTTTCATCAGACCCAGGTCTGGCAGTCTCGGTGCTTAATGGGTGCCTTGAAGCTGTGGGGGATTGGATGAGGGCAAGTGGACTGAAGCTGAATCCTGACAAGACAGAGGTGATGTTGGTGGGTAAGGCAGCAGGGGTGACAGCCCCCATCATTGATGGGATCTGCCTTCTGCTGGTTCCCCAGGTATGGAGTCTGGGGGTGCTCCTTGACTCGCAACTCCGCTTCGATGCTCAGGTGGAGGCTGTGGCAAGGAGTGCCTTCTGTCAATTACATCTGGTGCATCGGCTTCAGCTGTACGTTTCGGACTCTGACCTGACCACCACCATCCACGCCTTCATCACCTCTAGGCTTGACTACTCTAATGCCCTCTACGTGGGGCTACCTTTGGTGACGGTACGGAGACTGTAGCTGGTGCAGAATGCGGCGGCCCATCTCCTGGTGGGATTGGGCCACCGGGAACATATTACACCAGTTCTTTGGTCTCTGCACTGGCTGCCTGTAATCTTCCAGATCTGATTCAAGGTGTTGGTGCTCACCTATAAAGCCCTAAACGGCTTCGGCCCAACCTATTTACGGGAGTGCCTCACCCCCTGGGTTCTGGATCTGACCCTGTGGTCATTGGGGGGTGCTCTCCTGGAGGTCCCCTGAGTCTGCCAGGTGACCACAATGGAGAGGGACTTCTTGGTGGCTGCCTCACGGCTGTGGAACTCCCTGCCGGTGGAGGCCCGTTTGGCCCCGGATCTCCCCTCGTTTCGACGCTGTTGTATGACATGGCTGTTCTGCCTGGCTTTTGTGGGGAGGATGAGTAAGGTGGGGGGGAATGGGTTAGGGTGGTAAGTGGTTAGGGATTTTTACTCCTCCCTTTGTTGTTGTTTTAATGTTTTTTAACATTTGATGTTGTGCGCTGCCCAGAGCTGCCTGTGGCAGGATGGGCGGGTTAGAAATTTGTAAATAAAATAAAATAATGATTGTGGGATGTTCAGATGCTTCAGCAATGGGGGGCTTATAAGTACTTTAAACAGAGAGCTGCTTGGGCCTCTGAAGAGACGAGATCATTAATCTATCTTTGAGGAATGAGAAACATACCGATCCAATTGCTTTTATCACTGGTTTCTTTGTTCATCCTTGAAACCAAAGAGCATTTCTAGCAGAACTACTGTCACTGGAATTCACTCTCCCACGCGTCTCTTCAGCTGAAATGACATGGGTTTTTTGCTGGAAGCTGAATCAAATGCTATAAACTTCCCATCCAGAGGCCCAGACTGAAAGTATCCCACACTCAGAGAGTGGTAGGCAGACAGATTACGTCGGTGTATCTGTGCGTACTTGGAATACATCTCAGACATGGCACTTCCAGGCTGAAGTACGATTTCATAACCACTTTCTAGACAGTGGTTCCGAAACCCTAATTAATGAGATTAGCTAGTTGGCATCAGAAATACAAAGTAGCAGGAACATGTTGGGCTTGTGTCTCAAACCAGGGAAGCCCTGTGACAGGAGATTGCAGACATACCCTTTCTGTACTTTTTTTAACCTTCTCATTAGCACTTGGCGTTAGGCATTTGGGAGAAACCACAGCTCCCTCCTCCTGTCTCCTCACTTTGACTCACAAAAACAAAAGCGAAAAAGAGAGTCAATGGTAGGAAACCCTGGGCCCTCAGACTGTACAAACTTGTGACCGTCATCTCAGTGACATTATTTGGATAAAGGGGAATTTACTGATGTGGTCTCTTGGTGGCTACTTTGTAATGGTAACGTCTTTAGATCCCCAGAGCATGAGACTGTGAGTGCAGGCAGAAGCAAAGGGTTCCTACAGATGTGAAGGCACCCAAGTTCTGCTTCCCTCCCATAATGATTGGGTAACACTCTGCATTCACAAATCCTAATGGAGGGACTGTCTGATGTGTATTATAAACTGAAGGGCTCATAATGTACTTTTTGGCTAGAGCTGCCCCTTCTTCCAGCTGTCCCTGTTTCTTTAATTAGGTCCAGCTGGCCAAACAGACTCACAAAGTTACAGTCCTTACTCAGGCTTACAGGCACAAGACAATAAACAACAGAAAGGCCTCTCTCTGAGGCCTGGCCTCCTGAATCATTCCTCAGTCTGGAAGTCTCTGTTACTCCCTCATTGGGTGGGGCTGCACCTTCTTCCTCCATGAGTCAACCCTCCTTCTGGGCATGGAGTGCCTCTCCACCTTTGCCTTGGAGCTTCTTCTGCCTAGAACACATCTTTACATCCCTGACAGTCCCCTTCAACGAGATCCTGGCTTCACAGACTAACTGACCTTCATAGCTTCTCTGGAATTAGAATCTATGAAAAAAGGCACCGCGTACTAAACATTTATAAATGAGAATCTAAAACAAATACTTTCAGCAAATTGAGCATTTGATTAACTTTACAAATTTGCAAATGAGAATATGAATTTGAAATTTGCATTATCTTTGTTAGTTTTGTAACCAAATTTGGGAGGAGGGTAATCATTACTCTATGCTCTTCATTAATTTGCACTTTGTTGGTTTGATGTTTATTAGTTCATACTTTGAGAGTTCATAATTTGTAGGTTTGTGATCTTTGTCAGTTACGATCAGTTTAGGTTTTACTATCAGATTAAATGAATGTCCAATGTCTATGACTGTGAAGTTGCTGGTATCCCTCTAGCCGCAGTGTAAACAAAGTGCTGCAACTTGGTGTCATTCACTTTGTTTGATTGTTTAACAAAGTTAAACTGCTACTTTGATTAGTTTGTTTTTAAACAGACTAGATGAACTAATCTAATCAAAGTGCTTGCCTGACTTTGTTGTGCGTAACACTGTGAAAACTAAGCAAATTAAAGTCACATTTTGTGCAAACATTTGCAAGAGTGTGAATTTGAATTTTAGTATTTATTAAAGGAAACAAACACTCTAATTTGCTTCATGGATCAAGTCAGTCCTATTCATTTCTTCTTAAATATTTTCTTTGGTGAACCTGTACATGTGAAAACAATGGACCTGACATACACCAAAATCAGCTTCAGCCTCCACTAGAATGACTAGCTGTTCCACTTACCAGTTTTGTAGAACAGACCTTGTAGGAGTTCTGTCCTGACTTGTGGACAGGGCAATCTCCTTTACTTAGATACCTAACTTTGGGCTTATGGAATCTGAAATGAAGCAGCCAAGTTTGACCCTTTTGGAATGGCTTTGCCTTTTGTGTTTCAGCTTCTCCATCTGCAGTGTTGGGATGATGAAATTAACATTTCCTCTTCAACAGTGGTGGTGTTATGAAGACTGATCAGTTAGTAAAGTGTTTTGCCTAATATAAATCAGAATGAAAGGAAGAAGAAATCTGATCAGGTGGTTAGAATGCTAGTTTGAGATTTGGAAAACCAGATTCAGTTCCCTGTTCTGCCACAGAACTATTGGGTGGTTAGAATGCTAGTTTGAGATTTTGAAAACCAGATTCAGTTCCCTGTTCTGCCACAGAACTATTGGGTGCTCCGTGCAAGGCCAGCCAAATGAATGGTGGCTACTTCCGTGGCCGGGATAGCCACACTGAGAGCCGCCCGCTTGAAGCTCTCCCCACTCACCCCAGGTGCTCTGTGGCAGATCCACTCAGTGGCCACGGAGCACCACCCTGCATCGCCTTGCTCGTGTAAAAACACCCTGTGTTTTTGAATCTAGGGAAGGTACCCAAAGAGGAAAACCTCTGTAGGGTATGAAATCAGCTATAAGCACAAGTGACTGACTCACTCCATTTATTCTATTGTACTGTGAATCACAGAAGACAGAGGAGCACCAACTCCCTCCTTTTTGGGGGGTGGGGGCTTTCACTCTTACTGTTTCCTGATCTACTCTCCATCCACTGCTTACAATTTATTGATGGGAACCAGACACCTGAAGAATTAAATACCCAGGTGCAAACTGAACAACTGTTGAACTGTGGCGACCTTCATTTCTTGCTCATTATTCTGATGTGTCTTGGGAGTTTTGGCTGGTGGCCAGAGCTCTTCACTTAGGGAAGAGCAGGTAAAAGAGATGGTACTGGCTGATGGTATTATCATGCATCTTTGTGTGCGGGGTTGAGTGCAGACTGGAATTTACACTGCAATGGGACAAATACACAAAGGGATGTGCGAAAGGCAGACTGGATCTGTGCATGAAATCTTGATACTGAAATTGGGGACAGGGTTGCTATTGTTCTCTTTCCTGCTCTCTGCCACAGGTGCCGCAAGAAGGGAGGTAGCTCCCTCACATATGTTTCCTGTTCCAAAGTAGTTATGTGGGGGAGGGATTGTCCCAGCACACATTGTCTTGTGCTCATTGTTCCTTACCCTGATGGATGGGCTGGTGAGGATGAAAAGGAGCTCACTGTGGCTGAACTAAAGGAAAAGCACTCCCCTTAAAGATTTCTGACCTCCCATATCGGCAGTGGGAATTGGTAGGGAGGAGAAAGCCAATCATCTGAATCACAGCACATTTCAAATGAAAGCATTTCCTCAGGCTGAATGAATGAATCTACTGTTATTCTTTACAGGCGCATGTAAAGATTCCACCTGGGGATCAGGGCCCCATTGTACTAGGGACTGTACCAATAAGTCAAAACAAAGACAGTTCCTGCCCCAGGGAGACCACAATGAGACTGAGACAAGATTCAACAAGTGGGCAAACGGGAGCAGAAAGGGGAGGACAGAGTAAGGTAAGAGGAGGCATAAATCAGAGGCCAGTGTAAGACTGTCTGATGACTTACAAAGTTGTTCAGATGATATCTTTTATTCCTCAGGAATGTAAGAAGCAAGTACAAACACTTTCTCTCTCTCTCCCAAAGGTGGGCAAAGAGTGGCTCAGGAGCCATATGTGGCTGTTGGGCAGTTCAAGTGCAGTCAGGGCCAGTTTCAAGCCCTTAATGGTCTTGCATCTTAATTCATTGCACCTGAGGGTAATTTCAGACGTAACGCTACCACGTCTACCACAGTGAACCACGGGCAATCCCACGGCGTGGCCAAAGAGCCGTGAATCTGATCAGTGGCATCCAGATGTTCACCACGGTCAATCACCCGTAGGGGCCAAAGCCAACCACGGTTCCGGAGGTCGGGACGGGACCATCGCCGGAATCGTGGTGAAAGCGATTCCCACCGAGAAATTGCTGAACGTAACGACTGAACACCAACCACCAGGCAGAATCATAACAAATGATCCTCAGCCGTAGCGAGAGCACGCAGCGTCGCCGCCAGGCAAGGAGCAACACACAGACCGGGGAGGGAGATTTAAAGGGCACACAGCAGCAGGGGAACATGGTGGGACCGGCCAGAGGATGGAGGCACCCCGGAAATGAGTAAGGAGAGCGAGGGGGGCCCACTCAGTGGCAGAGGGGCACGAAGGGGGGGTGCCCGGCAGGAGGGGGGCAGGGAGGCGGACTGTGGGTTGGAAGGACCGAGGACACTAACCCCCCCTCTACGACCCACAGACCTGAAAACGGGCCTGGGAGCTGGAGCCCCCGGAGCAGACCGGCAAAGGGGAAGCGGAGGAGGAACTGCAGGAGGAGGGCACACGCGGGAGATGCCGGTACCAGTGAGGGGGGCAATGGTGGCACAAGGAGACCCAGGACTTCATAAGGATCCAGGTGGAGCTTGCCATGAACAAGAGGAAAAAGCATGTGTTCACGGAGATCGTGAGGGACATGGAGGTGGCGGGGCACCACAGGACCATTGCCCAATGCCGCTCCAAGGCCAAGGTGCTCAAGAGGGGGTACAAGGCCATAAAAGACAACAACCGGCGGTCCGGACACGGAGCATGGACTGCCCCCTACTATGATGCCCTGGACCACGTACTACACATGAAGGGCTCCATAGTCGCCCCACGGGTTGTGGGGAGTGCCGTGGTCCAGGGCAGGGAACGAGATGATGTACCCCCACCCCTGGCAGCTCCGCATGCAGACACCGACCCTGGGGACCCAACCCCTCCTGAGGAATGCCCCAGGACCTCGGGGAGCAGCAGGCCTCCCTTGTGAACCAGCACAGGGAGCCCACAGCTGCAGTCAGACTCAGGCAGATCCGAGGCTGGCACACTGGTCACTCTGAGCCAGTGGACACAGGGGGAGCACAGCCCCACAGAGAAGCTGGCCTTGGAGGACTCTGAGACAGACATAGAGGGTAGACAAGTGGCTGCGAGGGCACACAGGCCAGAGGGGGTGCGCCCAGGGCTTGGGGCCCCCCACACAACAGGGGGGATAGGCACAGCTGACTGGGGGGCACCGGACCCCGGTGCCAGCGAGTGGGGGCCATGGTGGGATGGGGACCTGGACCGTGCAAGGGTAACGCACCCCCCATCCGCTCCCCAACAGATGCACATCCGTCCTGGCACGTGGGTCAGCCAGGCAAGGGGGAACGTGGGGAACAGCTGCAGAAGCAGCAGGTGGAGCAAGGTGAGCTACCAGGGCAGGGAGTGTGTGTCACCAAATGGGGGTGCACCAAGGGTATAGATGGCCGGGTGAGGCACCGTCCCGGTACGGCGCGCCCTGTGGCTCGGGGCAGGGCGGGGGGGGGATGGACGGGGCACAGGGGCCCCCCAGGGGGAGGACCAAGCCCACTCACGCACCGGGGGGAGCACCATGGCCACCCCAGCACAGCTCTGGGACAGGTGGTACATGACCGAGCCTGAGTAACCATCACCAATTGTTTCCCCAACAGGGCAACAGGCAGTGCCCGTGCCCCCGGCACAGCAGCTGCGGGAGCACAGGGCATGGGTACAGCACTGGAGGGAGGACCTGGCGGAGGAGATAGTCCGGACCAGCATGGAGTAGGGGGAGTGGATGATTGCTGCCATCGACCGCATGGAGGCGGCCATGGACAGGGCCCTGCAGCATGCAGAGGCCAAGGACTGGCAGCTGGTGGCAGAAATGCGCCAGGAACGGAGATGGGAGTGAAGGGAGCACACGAGGCAGATGGAGGCGTTGGAGCAGCTGAGCCAGACCATTGAGCGGCTGAGCACGGAGCACACCCAGATGATGGACAGGTCCCTGGACATAGGCACTTCAGTGCTGCTGAATGCAAGAAACATGATTGCCTACAGCATGGGAACCGCTACGCTCGGCATCATACCGGCTCCAGCGCTTCAGCAGCTGTCTGCGGTGCTCCCACCGCCACCACCGCCCCAGCCGCCTGCACGGCCTCTGAGCCCACGCATCTGCCTCCCAGTCCCACCAGGCCTCCAGAGACAGCAGCCACCCAGGGAGGTCCTGCTGCCCCTGCCCCCCATCCCCGCCGCACAGGGCGGTCCGGACCTAGAGGCAGCCCAGGACACGGTCAGGGAGATGGACAGCGAGGGTGAGGAGAGCTCCCAGAGCTCCACGGCACCCACTAGGCGGCCGAGGGGGTGGCCCAGGAAGCAGCAGGGTCGGGGGGGCAGGGGATGGGGATGGGGAGGTAGGGCGGGCCAGGGAGCAGAAAGGGGGGGGAAGGGGAGGGCACAGGGGGCACTGTATGGACAATAAACACATGAGTTAGCAGCTACAACAGCTTTATTGTCTGCTTCATGGTAACAGGAAGGGGGCACGGGATCGGATCAGCTGAGGCTCGATGACAGGTGGGACCTGCCATGGGGAGGCCTGCACAGGCTGTGGGCGGGCACAGGTGCCAGGATGGCTGGTGCTGTGACCCCCCTGTGCGGATGGGGTGGGGACCCGGGGATCAGGGGTGTCCCGTGGTAGACCACGGGGGACCCTGGAGCTGGCCCAGCATGCTCAAGCCCCAGGCTCACTGACTAGATGCCTTGCCAGGGCAGCGCAGATCTGCTTGGCATAGCGGTATTCCTGCACGCTCTCAGCATTCACATAGAGTGGCACAGGTCCTGCTGGCTGCTGGGGCATGGGGAACGCCAAGGCGGCCCCATTGGTCTCGCATATGTTGTGCAGAACACAGCAGGCACTGATCACGAGGGCCGAGGTTTCCCCAGCGAAGTCCAGGTGACCTTCAAGGCACCTTCAGCGCTGCTTAAGGGCACCGAAGGCCCTCTCGACCATGGTCCTTGAGGTACATAGCCGGGAGTTGAACAGCGCCTTCACAGGGGTCCTGGGGACCGGGTATGCCTTCATGAGTCAGCAGAGGAGCGGGTAGGCTGGGTTCCCCAGGATGCAGGGGGGCATCAACACCGCCCCTCGATCCTGGTCATCTCCATGTCTGCAAAGTCCCCCCAGTACATTCGGGCATAGAGGGGTGAGATGGCGAGGATCTGGGCATCGTGGCTGTGACCGGAGTGGCTGGTGAAGATGTCCATGAACTGGCCCCGGTGGTCCACAACCGCCTGGAGCTGCAAGGAATGGTACCCGTGCCTGTTGATGTACTTGCCAGCATCCCTGTTGGAGGGCTGGAGGATCTCGATGTGGGTATCATCCACAGCGCCCAGACAGTTGGGGAACCCGCCATCCTTGAAGCCAGCCACCACAGCCTCCTGGTCCACCAGCCGGATCACTCGGTCGAGTATCACACCCTTTATGGCCTCGCAGAAGTCCCGGAGGATGCCTGTGACGGTGCTCAGTCCCACACCGAAGTGCTGCTCCACAGACCGGCAGGAATCAGGTGTTGCCAGTGCCCAGACCGCTATAGCCACGTGCTGGACCATGGGTATGAGGGAGCACACGGTGGTGTGCAGCCGCTCCAGCCAGGGCACAACCAGCTCAGCGAGCCGCATGAGGGACTGCCTGTCCAGGCGGAAGTGTGCCCTCCACGCTGTATCGTCCCACTGTGCCAGGGCCCCGGCCCACCATTCCTGTTTCCGGTCCATGACCCAGAGCCGCCTTTCCGTGGGTTTGGTGAGCATTACCATGCTCCCTCATGACCACCTGGCACCAGTTGTGTCGACCGGCTGCCTCTCGGAGGACAGCGGGGTGCCCTCAGGCGAGGCGCAGGGCCCGTTGGTATGGCCCAGATGCCCGCAGGGCCTTGAGCCTGGCCTGGGAATGCCTGCGCCCATGGTGGGCATGCCGGGCAGTCACAGCGGTCCTTGCAAGGCACCCCCCGGATGTGGGCGCTCAGGTGGAGCAACTCCGTGGTGAGCCGCTGGAGGTTGGTGTGCTGCTGGTGCCACTCCACATTTGCGTCCAGGAACTGACAACATGCGGCCCTCTGGCCTGCATTCATGGTGGAGGGTGCCTGTGGTGTGGTCCGGCGCACGGCTCTCCTGCCCATGTCCCGGGCCCAGCCCAGCTCCATGCTCCGCTCATGCACCTGTGGGGCAGGCCCCAGCGCACCCTTATTGGCCGCCCTCGCCCAGCTGCCTCGCTGCCAGCTGGCCGAGGTCTGCTCAGCTGCGCCGGCGGGGCCTTCCCTGGGCTCCTCATTCTGGTTGTGCTCACCTGCTGGCCGGTGTGTAGCTGTGGATGGCTCCCCTCCCCTGGGTGCACCTGTGCTCCTGTTCTAGAGGCTCGTGTCCTGGGCCTGCATGCGCCCATCAGTGCCTGTGACCTCTCCCGGCTCTCCCCGTGGGTAGTCCTCCCTTGCACGGCCACCCGGTCACCTGTGTCCATGCCCTGGCCCCCTCCCACCCCCTGACTGCCTCCGTGACTGTGCGGGTCTTGGGGCCCCTGGACAGCGCCTCCCGGCTTCCTCCGAGGGAGAGGGGGTGCGTGTGCTGCCTGCAGGATCCAGCTGGCATCCATCCCCACCTGTGCTTGTGCATCAGCGAGCGGGATCCTTGCCGTATGGACCTCCCTGGGATCGCTCCGGTGCCTTCCTTTGTTTGGTTGCCCTCCCACTGTGACCCTGCTCGTGACCTGGGCTGCCTGTGTTGCTGTTGGGTGGCCCATGCCGCCTGTGCTGTCAGTGGGGTTCTGGGTGTCTTTCCCCATGTCCCGGCCTGTTCCTGGGCCGGTCCCCTTCCCTCCCGTGGCTCCCACCCCCTGTGTCCGTAGTGTGTTGGCCTTCTCGGGGTGCTGTCCCCCTCCCCCCCCTCCGTGCCACTGCTCCTGGCTGTGCGCGGTACCCGGTGTGCGTGTCCCTTCCTGGGTGTCTGTCCGTTCCCTGTCCTGTGTTGTTGTTTCCCTGTGTGCTCCAGTGTGCTCCCCCCGTCCTTCCATTCCCATTTGGGTGTGTTTGTGCCCGGCCGTGTGTGTGTGTTTTGTGTCCTGCTGTGTCCCTGGCTTCCCTGTCCCTGTTGCATATGCCGCCTCAGCTGCTCTTCTCCCTCCTTCCCCTCCCTTCCCGTTTCCCTTGTGTGGGCATTGCCTTTTGGCGCTTTTGGCTTCATTTGCCCTCGGTTGGCCATGGCTGCCTCCCGCCCCGCCCCAGTGGCTTCTGGGTGTTTTAACCACGGTCCGGAATCGGTGTAACATCTGTTGCGCGGCTCCAGATTGTGGTCCGTCTGTCCATTTCCTTGCCGTGGTCCCGCTCCCGTCACGTCTGTTCAGGGCTCTCCTGGACCATGGGAGGGGGTTCGCTGGCTCGCCATGGTTGGGAATCCACTGTGGTGACCCAGGAGTGTGTGAAGTCTGAAATCACCCTGAGCCTCAGCTGCTCCTCAGAATCTCAGCAGCCAGGACTCCAGAGCACTAGATCTGCCAGCCAATCACAAAATAGGAGAGGCAAGAAGAGGTGTGACTGAACCTAGGAGATGTTTCAAAGGGACATGTGTGCATGTATCTTGTGACCCTTTGCCATGATTTTGGTATGTGGCTCTTGGGGTTGGTCCTTTGTCCACCCCTGATATATATGAAAGCAATCTCAGAGTGTGGTGCTGTTAGGAAAAATGCTGCTGCAATATCAAATATTTAAATACAACACATTTAAAACCAAGAATCAAATTATAAACAAGTGTAAATGCAGGCTACTTAAGCACAGCCTATGGATAAAAGTAAGCATAGGGAGGTGGTTGTAGGAAAGAGTTTTAAGATCTGTGTAACTCTAAGTTCTTACATGGGTGAGGAAGGACCCTATGTGGCTAAAAACGTGCATACTCTCTCTAATAGAAACTGGCCCAATAAAAGTTATCACTTGAACTACTTTCTTCAGTGCTGTTTTGTTCAATCCATTTTTGCCAAAATTCTGCTTTGTCTCATTAGTGGGAGTAAATATTATCTTCTTTTAGCTGATGATTATTGTCCATTATTTGTGGTACAATAGAAGTCAGAGGTCCCTAGTGAGATTGTGTTAGGACCTGTAAACACACACATACACAGAGTGAGAATGTTCGTCGCCCCCCCCGGCCCTCCTCAAAACGGGGAGCGGCTCAGGGACGGTGGCTGTTGTCCCGCCCCCACCCTGTGCGGAATGAAGACACGTGGGGTATAGGGGCGCACGGTGTGAGGGAGAAGCGGCACGAAGCGAGCTCTCGCAATGAGCAGGAGCTCGCGGCTGCCACCTTGGGCCGGGCACAAATGCAGCATTCGCGCCTGAGCTCCACCGAGGAAAGCAGCGTGTTCGCTGGGCTCTTGGTGTTTGGGTGTGGTTTGAGGCAGAGCGGCGGTTTCTCGGTGCAGCAGCGCCACTAGTGAAAACACGAGGAGCAGGGAAGCGGGAGGCGAGTGCTCGCCCCCCCGTGGGTGAGCCGGAGGAAAGAATTCCTCAGCAGAGGGAGGACGTCGGAGTGCCTCCCCCCTGTTTTTAATACCAGGACAAGGGAGCGGGGAGGCTGAGGCGAGTGCTCGCACCCCACCCCCCCGTGGGTGAGCCGGAGGGGAAAATCCCACCCACCCACCCACCGGTCTTAACATAAAGCGGCATCTAGGAGCTTCACCTTACTATCAGTGGGGTAAGTCAAAACCCTAACTCGAAAGGTGGGGTTGGGGTTCCTGGTGGGGCGGGGAGGGGAGGGGACTCTACACGCGGCAAAAAGGGCCCCATTATTTGTGGGGACAGCTTCATTAAGGTTCAGGGAGGGGTACTGCAAGGGAGGCCCCCCCCCCAGTGGTCGGCTGACCCACACTGAGGGTCTGAGAGCCCCAAGAAAAGGGATTGCATCCTCCAACCATGAAAGGAGGTGGGGGGAAGAAAGGGAAGGGCCCGGCCAAGAAGGCCCTGGCAAAAAGAGTTGAGGAGGTGCTGGAAGCCCTGCAGGCATGGATGGTGGAGTGCGAGGGGGTCCTCATACCCTGGCCTCTGGCCAGGAGGGTGGCAACTCGGATGACATGTTGGCTGAACAGGCATTCCAAGAAGGGGGCTCGTCAGGCACCGTAGATGTCCCAGGGCAGGATCAGGGACTGGAAGCCAAAGGGCTTCAAGGGGAATTGGACCTAAGTGAGCCAGTGGGCGATGAGAGCCTAAGGGAGAGCCAGGTGGACCCTGTCCCGGAGCAAGGGGAGACGCTTAGAACCAGGCTCAGGGCGAGCACTCGAATAGTGCAGCCGCCTGCCCATTTCAGAGAGGAGACGGAGGCCCCGGGGGGGAGCACCTCTGAGAGGTCAACCTCCCCCCTGCAGGGGATCAGGCAGAAGTGTAGGGCAGCAGGGCTCAGCAGGGCAAGCTGGGTGACGCCCGGCAAGGCCTCCCTCCCCGCCCAGGTGTGGGGGAAGGCGTCATTTGTCGCCAACTAGGGACCAGGAAGGGGAACCACCAAGTCAGAGGGCACGTGGAGATCAGCTGACCACCGTCATGGAGACCCTCAACGAGTTTATGGGCCAATTCGCGGCGTTGGAAGGGAAGATGGCAAAAATGGCGGAAGAATGCCAGGCGGCGGCAACGAGACAGGACTCCCGGGAGCTGGGCAGGGCGGATGAACAGGAGGCGGTGGAGCAGGTGGTTCCTAGGCACGTGCTGCTGCCAGGGCCACTGGTACCCCTGTTGGTGAACGTCGGCACAAGCACCAGCTGGGGAAGTACAGGTAGCTGTCTGCAGTGCACTCCATGCCAATGCGGGTGCGGAGGGGGAAGCGGCAACGAGCAAGCCGCTCAGACAGGTGCAGCAGCCCAGAGGCGGCTGGGCTGGGTGGGATCCTGGGTCCCATGGCCCGGAAACGAGCCCAATGGGGGACAGGAGGCCTCTCGATTGGTTCCAGAAGCGAGAGGTGGGACCAGTCACAGCAGGGCAAATGAAAGCACGGTATCGGGTGAGTGCTTGGAGTGCCACCCCAGGGTCGAGCAGGCTACGCTGGCCCGTGCGGAGCCGGGGACCTGGACGGCTCTGGGGGCACCAATTGGAGCGCACTTGGCGCAGCACACCTGGGATAAGATATGGAAAGGGGAATATGTAGATATCTTCTCCCTGTTATATACTGAGCCTGTACCCAATCCCAATACTAACGAGAGGGAGAAGGAGAAGGAGCATTTAAAACATCCTAAAGTGGACAAGAACTGGGCCAACTGGTCAGTGGCCTTCTCGGTTTTGTTGGGGGTCATGGTACAGGCAACACCGGATAGGGCTGCAGAGTTAATAAAATATCAGGATATCGTGCGCAGGGCCTATGACACCGGCAACCCGGGGGCATGGCTCTGCTACAATGAGGGTTTTCGTAAAAGGGCAGCGATCATGCCAAGGCTGAGGTGGGATGTTTACACCCAGGACCTCTGGTTAGAGTGCATGTCGAACATAGTTGGAGCACACAGGACAGACAGTGACCACACCTTAGCAAAGGGTGGAGTGGCCCCTATGAATGAACCCTTTCGGTCAGCAGGGTGTTGCGGTAGTCAACGAGGAGGGACTTGTTGGGATTTCAATGGGTCTGGGAGCTGCGCCTGCTCCCTGTGCCACTTTAGGCACGTCTGTTTGCATTGTGGGGGAGGACATCCTGGGGTACAATGCAGTCAGGTGCGCTCATCCCCTTGGGGCTGACAGCAAGGTAAGTCAGGTGCAGGGGGCTCCCAACAGCAAGGGGGAGCCAAGGGCTCCAACCCCGGTCAATCATAGGGCATTAGCGCATGCGCTGACGGCTTCCCCAATGGTTGGCGAGGTGGATTATGTGGTTGCGGGTTTCCGAGACAGATTCGTCATACCGGCGAAATTCAAGCAGGCTAGAAGTTGGGTGAAGAACCTTCAATCTGTGAGCGGGAAAGAAGACTTGGTGGCCGCCAAACTTTGAAAGGAGCTGGCAGAGGACCGTATAGCTGGCCCGTTTGCAATGCGTCCTTTCCCCAACCTCCATGTGTCCCCATTAGGTATAGTGCCCAAAAAGCAAGAAGGGGAGTTCCGCCTCATTCATCATTTGTCCCACCCTAGGGGATGGTCAGTGAACGATGCGATCCCCCCGGAGCTCTGCTCCGTCCAATACACATCTTTGGACATGGCGATTGAAATGGCATGGGAATGCGGGAAGGGAGCGCTGTTGGCAAAATGTGATATTAAATCGGCATTTCGCCTGCTGCCTGTTCACCCCATGAGCTTTAGTTTTCTAGGGTTCCAGTTTGGAGGCCATTATTACTACGACAAGGCGATGCCCATGGGGTGCTTGATATCTTGTTCAACCTTTGAGCGTTTTAGCTCCCTGCTGGAATCGCTAGTGCGGCATAGAACCTGGTCATGGTATATTATTCATTATATCGATGACTTCATGTTTTTTCGGGGGGCTGGATCGGGAGAATGCGAAAGGGCCTTGGAGGGTTTCCAGAGATTAGCCGGTGAACTGGGGGTCCCTTTGGCTCCTGAAAAGATGGTGGGCCCAGCCACGGTCCTGACATTTTTGGGAATTGAGCTAGATACCAAGGAGCAGGTGTCATGCCTGCCGCTGGACAAGTTAGCAGCCCTAGTTGAGGATATTGATGGCCTTTTGGGGTGGTCGAAAGTGACAGTCAGGCAGCTGAAAGCATTATTGGGTAGTCTCAATTTTGCATGCAGGGTAGTGGCACCGGGTCGGGCATTTTTGGGAGAGGGAGTTCGCGAGCAAACAATATTGTTTTGGTGTGACAACCTTGCAGTGGTCCAGGTGCTGAACTCGATGTCATGCCATTCCAGAAGGGTAATGGGGTTGGTGAGAGCGTTCGTACGGCAGTGCCTCGGCAGCAATATCTTATTCTCAGCCAGGCATGTCCCGGGCATTAGCAACGGGATTGCCGATGCACTCTCTTGCCAGCAGATGGAGCGATTCAGACAGTTGGCGCCGGAGGCCAGAAGGGACCCAGAGGAACTCCCACAGGGGTTCTGGAGCATTGGACGATAGAGATGTCCCAAGCAGTGCAGGGGTCACTGGCGCCCCGCACGCAGTCGGCCTACTCACAAGCTTTGAGTGAATTCCAAAACTTTTGGGAAGAGAAAGGCTGGGGGATGCAGCTCCCCATCATGGAGGCCCAGGCTATACAATTTGCAATTAAACTAAAATGAAGAGGGTTGGCACCCCAGACGATTTCGGGCAAATTGGCGGCCTTAGCATTTTATAATGGGCTGGCAGGTTTCTCATCCCCTAGTGCGGGTTTTTAGTTAGGAAAATGTTAGAGGGATGGTACAGGGAATTCCCGCAAGGGACGGATACTAGGTGACCTATCTCCCCTGAAATACTACAGCAGGTATGCTTGCAGCTTGAAGAGGTGTGTTTTTCCCATTTTGAGCGCATAACATTTGATAGCTTGTTCAAAATTGATTTTTGGGGGGCATTTCGAGTAAGTGAAATTATGGCCGCCATATCCATGGACCAAGGGGGATTTGTGGTCGGCAGGGAGGACATCCAGGTGGGTGCCGAAGGTGTAGCAATATTACTGAAGGGGTCAAAGACAGATTAACATCGAAAAGGGCAGATGGTTAAATTGGCGAAAATTACCGACGGTTAATTGTGCCCCGTGGCAGCTCTGGAGGCGTATTTAGAGCTGCGTCCCAATTGGCCAGGCCAGCTGTTTATACACGAAAACGGGACAAGGGTAACTAGGTATCAATTTTTGGCAGTTTTACGTAAAGCTTTGAAAAGAGCTAATCTGCCACCACACTTATTTAGTTCCCATTCATTTAGAATAGGGGCAGCAAGTAGCGCGACAGCAGCGGGTCTCTCGGAGTAACAAATAAAGGTTATCGGCTGATGGAGGTCCGGTGCCTTCCGTTCCTATGTTCGCAAGGTGGACCTGTGAGGCACGTGTAGTCCGCCAAGCGGTGTAATGGTATGGTGTAATGACACTAGTAACCAATACTTGTCTTTCTTAGGAAGTGAACTGCTATCACGGTACCGGAGAGTCGTGATTGTTGGCCACAGCATGGTCTACTGGGCTGCAAAATGAGCGGGATGCTCATATTGGGGAACCCAGCTGGGCCTGGGGCATCTTGCTGAGGTGACATGGAAAGGAAGAAGCGGGATGAGATGGGCTCAGTTCCTGCCGGTGGTCCACGCCTTGGTGAAAGAAGCGCATCCAGACATATTGGTAGTGCATTTGGGGGAGAACAATCTACCGGTGGAAACAGGTTTACATCTGGTCACCAGCATAAAGAGGGACCTGTGGGAAGCCAGGCGACTTCTCCCAAATACAAGGTTTGTGTGGTCTGAGATGCTAGAGAGAATAAGATGGAGGAATGCCGTGTGCCCAAGTAAAGTTGATAAGGCTAGAAGGAAAGTGAACAAAAGTGGCAAAATTAATGGCTGATCTGGGGCAGATTAGGCACCCGGGAATTAAGTTTTCCCGGCCGGAGCTGTTTTGGCCTGATGGGGTGCACCTGTCGGACGAGGGGCTTGAGCTATATTTGATAGCAAAACAGCAAAAGTTGAGCCTTCTTCTGGGTGAGTCGGGGGCAGGGGGGCGAGACGAACCAAGCAATGCTGGCAGTCTCTAGTGGCAGGGGTCCTGAGAGTTAGTGGAGTTAGATGGTAGGGATAGCCTGCTGCCAGGTCATCTCCTTACGAGATGGGGTTCACGCGAATGCTAGAGCTTGCCCAGCCAGCATCGCATAGGACCCAGGAAGGGTGGGGAGGGCAGGTCGAGGGACCTTAGGACAGGGGCGGTCCAGGGTCCTCACCAGCTGCCCTCAATTCCTTCCTTGGGACATGGAAGGCGGAGATCTCCTGATCCGGGCAGGTGTGACGTTGCAACAGCTATAGTTAACATTGCTGCGGTACTGAGGAACATCAGACTGCCTTAAGTTTACTCTACCCAAGTTATTAGTTAGCAGTTAAGGTTGACAGAACCCGGAGGGGCATAGTCCCCTCCTCCCCGACAAGGCTAATAAAGTTTGGTGCGGCCTGATTTACTCCATAAGAATAGTGTCTGTGTCTTCTTTCACGGTGGGGGGACAAATAGTCCCTGGTACAAAACAATGAGATGAGCATGCCAAAACAAAAGGTAGAAGAAAGGAAGTGCTATTTCCCCTATTTTCTAGATGGCAAGCGAGAACATAGGACTTTCTGTGGCCACACAGGGAGTCCATGCCACAACCTCAAATTGAACCCAGATCTCCTGAGTCCGAGTGGAATGACATAACTGTATGACCATCCTGCCCCAAGGAGTAATGGATTCAACATTAATTAAACAGCCAGCTGACTCAATGTGTTTTTAACTTTGCACATACGCTTTAGAGAGCATGCTGATTATGTTTTGTAATCTAAAAATAAATGACCACATATGTCCATCAGGAAAACAGCAGGAAGTTAGAAAATGCTCATTGCTTTTTTATGTGTGAGCTGATGTGAAAACCTTTCTTTGGGATTAACACGGCTAAAACTGATGTGCAGTGAAAGGAGATAGCAGAGAATCTCTTGCTCTCTCACTCACTGTTTGAGAAAAATACTCTTTTGATTTGGGCTTTCTGGGTGATAAAAGGTTGTGTTTAAACCAAGGAGCAAAATCAAAAGTTGTCCAATCAGGCCTTGGTGAAGTTGTTATATTCAGTCTGCCAGGGACACTTGAAGCAGTAAACCAACCCTATATCCTTCTGCGAACAAGCTCCCAAATGATGAGAGACACCTATAAGAAGAAAGATGACGACTTTGGATATGTTCATAGATGAAACAGACCTTACCCAACAGTAAACTATCCTTTGTTTAAGACTACATCTGGGTTAGTTACCTGTCCCAGGGTTAAAACCATCCATGTGGCTGCTCAAACCCAGGGGTAAATTAATACTTTGCTCCATTAGCACAATCCTCAAACTGTTGTGCTGTTACTAACCCCACTGAAATGAATGGGACTAGTGCTGGTACAGTATCTCGAGGACCATGCTGAATGTTAGTGGACAGGACCACCCACGCAAACATTTAGGCTGCAGTCCTGAATCTATTGAAGTTAGTGGCTAAGCTCCCATTGACTTCAGTTATTATTAATTATTATTATTATAAGCATTTATATAGTGCCAGCGATGTACCTGGCGCTTTACAGAGAACAAGATAGACACGGTCCCTGCCTGAGAGCTCACAGTCTAAAAAAGACAGGGGGAAGGGAGACAGGGAGAAGGGAGACAGGGAAGGGGGAACAGAGGGAGAGACAAGGGATGCGACATTCATGAGGATGCGAGAGCAAAGCGACGGGCTCAGTGGATGATCCTGACAGCAGAGTTTTGAACAGAGATGACGGAAGAAAGGTGAGAGCGGGGAAGGCCAGCGAGGAGGAGGTTACAATAGTCAAGGCGTGAGATGACTAGGGCATGGATGAGAGTTTTGGAAGAGGAGACAGACAGAAAAGGGCAGATCTTAGCAATGTTGTGGCGGGAGAAGCAGCAGGATTTGGCCACGGAGTCAATATAGGGTTTGAAGGTAAGGTGTGAGTCAAAGATGAAGCCCAAGCTACGGGCTTGGGGGACAGGGAGGATGGAGACCCCGTCAATGGCAATTGACAGGGAAGAGGGAGAGGAAGGATTGGGAGGGAAGATAAGTTCAGTTTTCGCCATGTTCAGTTTGAGTTGGCTTTGAGACATCCAGGCGGAGATATCAGAGAGGCCGTTGGTGAGACGAGCTTGAACAGAGGGGTAGAGGGAAGGAGTGGAGAGATAGAGTTGAGTGTCGTCGGCGTATAGGTGGTATTGGAAACAGTGGGAGGCAATGAGTTTGCCTAGGGAATGGGTGTAGATAGAGAAAAGGAGAGGGCCAAGGGCAGAGCCTTGGGGAACCCCGACCGAGAAGGGCAGGGAGGAGGAGGGGGAGGAGTTAGAAAGAGATACATTGAAGGAGCGGTCAGAAAGGTAGGAGTAGAACCAATCGAGGACAGAGTGGGTCAGGATTGCACCGTTAGCATGTGGTACTTTGCCTCCAGGGGTTATTTACTACCAAGTGGTAGTTTATCCTGGGGATGATCTGTTTGATATGAATGTACCCTAAGTGCATGACAATGGCAAGATGGGTAGGATACATACTGGTTTGTCCTATTATTTTGTCTGCTAAGGTGAGCAACAAATCCATCTGGTCTTTCTTTCTGATAGAGCTAAGCCCAGAGTTTCACTCCCAGCCCTGCATGTTGAAAATGTCACCTTCAAAGAAAGCTAGTAACAATTCTCATAAAGGATGAAAGATAGGAGGATACAGGAAGAGAAAGAGATTTGACTTGACGGAGGTGTTGATGATGGAGATTTGACCAGATGTAAGTATTGGGTCTTGTCCATCTACATTCCTAGCACCAGATTAAACTAACTCAACATAAGGCAGTGGTAAACTGACTTGTTTACACAGAGATTTGCACTTGTTTAATGAAAGACAATTTCAAATTAGATTTGAGTCAAACTGGTGCAAGTTTTGCACATATATTAGCTCTTGTCTGGGAGCCTTCCTTCCACCCTTACCTTGCATTCTTACGCCATAAGAACATAAATACCATACTGGGTTAGACCAATGGCCCATTTAGCCCAGCATCCTGTCTCTGACAGTGGACAGATTTGGTTACTTCAGAAAAGTTCACAACAGGTCACAATGGAGTGATCATCTACTTTTGCTATTCTTTCCCAGCTCATGACAATTGGAGGTCTCATCTCCTGACCACTGCCAGCTTGACTAATAGCCATTTATGGAGCCCTCCTCTAAGAACTTATCCAGTCCCTTTTAAAAAACCATTTATGCTCTTGGTCTTAACAACATCTACCAAGTTCTCTTCTGAATGTAAAGTGAAACTGACAAATCTCTTGATTTTGATAACTTGTAAACAAGAACAGTCCCTTTCCACCCTGATTTCCTTCCAGCCCCCTTAAGTGATACCAACTTAACTGGTGTGGCATTGAGCCTTTTCCCTGTATGAGCACAATTGTCATGAATGTTGCAAAGTGACAATAAAATCTGCAAAAGGTAATCTGGATATTATTTGGTTTCAATGGAAACAGCTGGCAAAGTAGAAGCTGGCTACTTTGCCACATACAGTACTAGCAAACTGTCCCCATAAACATTGTTCTTGTTTTGTCCCTCTTCTCACCTTAATCAAACAATGAGTCTGGAGTCTGGACAGAAAACTATCATACAGATAGAAGCCTTTGCTAATAGATGAAGTGTGCACATGCAGGAATGAGGATTACATGATATCTGATACTGACATCTAAATGATCATCATCATGCCTCAGTCAGCACTAACAATCTGGTCAGATGAACAGGGGCTGTGCACACCTGTCTTAAAATGATTGCTTCAGTCTGTCTCAGGGCTCGGGACCCCTGATCCATGGGCCAACAGACCACAGGCAATTTTACTTGGCCCCTTTCCAATCCAAGAAATGGCCAGTGGATTCAGCTCTGCCCTCAAGTACTGAAGGAATACACTTTGGGGGAAGAAAGGAGGGCTGCACTTTAGAATAGGGAAAGGATCTGTGGGACAGACTCCTAATCATTCCTGGTCTATCTAATGACTCAGTCATAATGCCCTGTATCAGATCACATTTGGATGGTTAATATCTGCAATAAGAAGCATTAGAAACAGAGTTGACACAGGTTTTCAAGTAGTCTGTTGGGTGTCCAGTCGGGTACCTGTCTGAGTCAGCACCTGATTACTCCTGATTACCCCAAAACACCAGGTATTACCATTACCAAGTGACTGATTTGGAGATCAGTAAAATTGTCTATTGGGACAAGAATTGGGACAGGAAATTGAAAAAATGGTAACGGAAGTCAGAAAATCAGTACCAAGAGTTGGAAAATTGGTACTGGAAGTGGGAAAATCAGGATGAAAAATGGTCAATCAGTTCATTGGGTAGCCTCAGCCTGCTGGGCACTAATCAGGTAACAATTAGTACTTGATGTTACTGGGTCATGTCGAGTCCTGGAATTGCAATGGGGGATACCCCTTTTTGTGGGTACTCATTTCAGCTCTGACTAGAAATTCAATTTTGCAGAAGATACCAGGGGCTTCAGAGTGGGTACAGGATAATACCATGTATTAGGCCAATCTTTGCTAGATAAAATGCAAAATTATTTGAAATTCTAGGCTTTTGTATTTTGTTATCAACTTTTTGTGAAAAATCTCATTAAGGTGTAATATAGCCTCAAGTTTAAATGGACTACTTCTCAAGTAAAATCAAGATGACTTCCAAGAGTAGAAGGGCCCTTGATAAAATGGATTTTGGAATTGAAAAAGTGTGGAAGTACACAGACTAGATCAGATTTTCAAAAGGGACTAGGTGAGTTAAGAACCCACATCTAGGACTGCCGCCTCTCACTGCTTGGCTCTGAGACTCCCACAAGCCAAAAATGGGAGTCTCAGGGTCAAACCGTGAGAAGTGGCAACCCTACCTATGGCTTGTTTTCAAAGGAGACTTCACACTTAGGTTTAGGAGTCTTAGGGTGTAATCCTCCACTCATCAAAGTCAATGGCAAAACTCTCATTGACTTTAATGATAGAGGATTGTCTTGTTACACTCCAGTTCTCAAAGTACTCCACTAGCAGAAACTGAATTGTGCCTAAGCCATATCTGAAATAGGATTTAGATTCCTAAACTTACTTGGGCACCTCTGAAGACTTTATTGCAGTGTTTTCCAACCTTTTTGCCTGTGTGACCCCCATTTTGAGACACAAAATATAAGCCTAAGACTCCAAACAAGAAAGAATATCAACAGTCACCCCAAAGAATATCACCTCAAATAACAAATACGATAAAGCAGAGCATATCAGATATCAACTGGGATCAGGATACCATCTGCAGATAGTGTCACCCCACTTGGGGTTCCATCCCACAGTTTAGGAATTTCTGATTTTCCCAATTCTGTTTTTTAATATGAAAATAACTGGTTGAAAACATGAATGAACCAAGATGTGGAGTTTGAAAAACTGGAGGGTACTGTGAATTTTGCATAGTTCTGCTAATCTTGGTAAGACTTCAGTGTGAAATTTCCAAAAGCAACTAAGCAATATTTATTTATTTAGTAATTTGTATCCCGCTCCCTCCAGCCCTACGGCAGCTCGGGGTGGCTCACAAGACATTTAAAAACAATATATATAAAAAATACATAAAAGGGAATACTAAAACAATAAAAACAACAACAAGGAGTTAAAACCACTGGTAACCCCCCCCTTATTCCCCCCCCCCCCCAAAGGCCCAGACGAACAGCCAGGTCTTACAGGCCCAACGAAAGGCCAACATAGGAGCCTAAGCCCCATTTTTGAAAGTTACTTTGCCATTTTAAAAAATGGAACTTAGGTGTTTTTGAAAATATCACACGATCTCCAGGGTTATCAATCCAGCAATTTTGGAATAGTTGGAATAGTTGGAACAGCTTCTCTGATTTCACCTCTTGCTGCTGTGGCAGATTATTTCTTTTAAACAGATTTTGCTTAAACAGATTTTCTGACCTTCCCATTGGGTTTACCATGCTTCTACAGTGACATCAGTTCAAAGTGTCATCACCTCTCTGAGTCACCCAGCCATAAGAACAGCAGCAGCAAAGGGAAAGGAGAAAGCATTTTGAGCAGGTCCCCAGAGTTTCAGCCCACGACATTCTTCTTCAGCACAGAGCCCCTGGAACAAGTGGAGGAACCCCTCGGACAGGAAGTGATTCAGAAACATGTGATGGGCTGCTTCCAGTGACTCACAGGACATCAATAGGGGAATTGTCTGGAAACCTCTGGAATGCCAGGACTCTTTTCTAGGAATTGCACAGCAGCCGACGGCCAAGAAACATGTGTTTCACATCTGAGCAGCAACTTTTTAGGAGGGGGAGAGTGCATGTGTTGATGCCCACGTTCACAGAGGAAAACAAGCACTGGGGTGCATGAATGTCAGCTGCATCTTCATTAGCTCAGGATTGGGCTTCGGTTCTAGATGAACAGGGATGGCCTGAAATGATTTCTGCATTGGCTGCATCTTATGAAAAGTCATAAGAAGGCTGCATTGGTGCAGACAGGCCTCCTAAGCTCACCGCACAATGCACTGCTTCATGTTTAAGTGCCACTATCCAAGCCATCCTCTAGGTGCATAGTCTGGGATTTTCTTTGGCTCCCCTTTCTCTTTTGCACCTCGGATTAAGTCTGTCGATAAAGTCTGTCACTTTTCTCTGCATAACCTTTCAGCAAATGTGTAAGACCTGGCTGTTCTGCCAGGCCTTTGGTGAGGGAGATGGGTGAAGGGTGGGGGGTGAGGGTTAGGGTGGTTGGGAGTTTTGTTTTCTGTTTTCTTCTTTGATATCCCCCATATGGATTGTTTTATGTTTTGTTTTATTTAGATTGTTTAGATTTATTTAGATTTATCCCTCTCCCCCTCTGTTCAAGCTCGTCTCACCAACTGTCTCTCCAATATCGCCGCCTGGATGTCTCAACGCCAACTCAAACTGAACATGGCGAAAACTGAACTCCTGATCTTCCCTCCCAATCCTTCCTTTCCCTCTTCCCTGTCAATTACCATTGATGGAGTCTCCATCCTCCCTGTCCCCCAAGCCTGTAGCTTGGGCTTCATCTTCGACTCGCACCTTACCTTCAAACCCTATATTGACTCCATTGCCAAATCCTACCGCTTCTCCCTCCACAACATTGCTAAGATTCGCCCTTTCCTGCCTGTCTCCTCTGCCAAAACTCTCATCCATGCCCTAGTCATCTCACGCCTTGACTATTGTAACCTCCTCCTCGCTGGCCTTCCCCGCTCTCACCTTTCTTCCGTCATCTCTGTTCAAAACTCTGCTGCCAGGATCATCCACCTAGCCCGTCGCTTTGAACATGTGCAGCCTCTCCTCTCCTTCCTCCACTGGCTCCCCCTTCCTGAGCGTATTCTGCACAAGCTCCTTGTCTTCACCTACAAAGCCCTTCACAACCTTGCTCCCCCCTACCTCTCTGCCCTGATCTCCCTCTGAACCCCTGTTCGTGCACTCCGCTCCTCTTCCATCCCCTCCCTCACCTCCCCTGCTCCCCAACCACCTTTGTCCCTTCTCCCTCGCTGCCCCGCACACCTGGAAC
>QEPC01007437.1:300125-310132 GCA_003113815.1 Sphenodon punctatus | reverse complement strand
GTGCCTCTCCCTCCCTCCGCTTCCTGTGTCTGAGCCCTGGAGGCTGTGGCTGCACTGCCTGCCTTGCACTGCTGCTGCTGCTGGTGCTTGCTCGCCAGGTGGGTCCCAAGTGTGCTGCATGCTGTAGGCGCTTCTGCTCATCTCAGGCCGTTTTTAGATGTGCAGCAGGGATCAGGCACGGGAGCACCGAAACAGTCGCGGTGCTGTTTTACACGAACCGGAAGTGGAAGTTGTGCACGTGATCGGCGGCCACGCATTCTTTGCCGACCACAATCGAACCAGCCTGATTTCTCTGGGGGGACATACGCGGCCGGAAAAGAATGCGCAGCCGTCAATCACGCGCACAACTTCCGCTTCGTGTAAAACAGCGCCGCGGCTGTTTCGCCGCTCCCGCGTCTGATCCCAGCACATGTTTAAAAACGGCCTGTCTCCACCCACAACAGAACAGGATTTGTGCCCCCCTTTCAGCTTGGGCCCTGGGACAAATGTCCCTCGTGTCCCTGTGATAGCTATGCCCCTGAAGTGTTCCAAGAAATCTCAGCACAAATAGCACTCCAGGGATACAACAGGACAGACACTGGGTCTGCCTCTGGCAGCAGTTTTAGTGGTCAGACAGCGTGCTTGGAAGGCGAGTGAGGAGATAGCTGAGATGTGGGCTCAGTCAGGCTCAAAAAAGTCTGTCCCAATCGACTGAGCTCCAGACCTCCCTTCTCCAGAATGTAGCTGCTGTGACCGCAAGCATTATTGCTTAGGGGAGGGTGCTTGTGCAAAACAACTTCAACAGTTCATGCTGCTGCACCTGGATACCACACACCTGCCCTGATTCCCACAGCAATCAACCCCCGCCACCCCAGGGGAAGCACCCAAGCCCTCTCTGCTGTGCGCTCACGCAGGTCAACCCACCCTGGTCCAGGCACTTCGCCCCCTCCATCAGTCAAAAGAATATACGCCACTAACCACTCCTCCGCAACCTCCATTGGTGGATCGGTGGGAGGAGGGTGAAGCAATGTCTCCTCGCCATTACTCCCACCAAAGCAAGTGCACCTAGCTGCAGCAAAAAAGGGGAAGGTGCAGGAGGAGATTATTATTAATTATTATTATTATTATTATAAGCATTTATATAGCACCAGCGATGTACCTGGCGCTTTACAAAGAATAAGATACACACGGTCACTGCCCGAGAGCTTACAATCTAAAGACAGGGGGAGGGGAGACAGGGAAGGGGGAACAGAGGGAGAGACAAGGTATGCGACATTCATGAGGATGCGGGAACTCTGGTACACATTCTTCGCTTGGTTGTAGTAAGTTGGGAGTTTACAGATAACAGGTGGGGATAATCCTGGGTGGGGATGGTTAGCAGGAGTTAGGAAGGGCGGAGTGGAAGAGATGGGGTTTGAGGAGGGACTTGAAGGTGTGGAGGGTGGGGGCAAGGTGGACGAGGGCAGGGAGGGAGTTCCAGGCGTGTGGAGCAGCAAGGGAGAAGGGATGAAAGTGGTTGGGGGAGCAGGGGAGGCGTGGGAGGGTGAGGGAAGGGATGGAAGAGGAGCGGAGTGCTTGAACAGGGGTTTGGAGGGAGATCAGGGCAGAGAGGTAGGGGGGAGCGAGGTTGTGAAGGGCTTTGTAGGTGAAGATGAGGAGCTTGTGCAGAATACGCTCAGGAAGAGGGAGCCAGTGGAGAGAGGAAAGGAGAGACTGCACATGTCAAAGCTGCTTTGGAGGGGGTAGAAGTACTTGCACTTGAGGGTGGGGGAGGAGGCAGGGTCCATAGTAGCCGGCAGCACACCTGTGCCTCTGTGCTTCCTGTTGCCATTCCCAGACCCGGCTAGCCTGTGAATGCCAATAGGAAAAAGCAGAGGTTCATGTCTGCAGCCAGCTAGCCTGGGAATGTCAATAGGCAACGCAGAAGGAACAGAAAGGGCAGGAAATAGGATGGACTGGAGGGTGGGGGGCCCAGAAGGGAAAGTATGCCTTCCTGGTTGGAGGGAGGGTTGGATGGGGCAGAGGAAAACACAGTGCCATACAGGAAATAGTTTTAAAGGCTTTATTGAACATTTTAAACGGCTTTATTTATGAACATCAAACTGTCATTTAAGACTAGGGTGTTTGTGCTAGCATCTTGAGTGATGTGCTGGCACACGGCTATGCGTTGCTCTCTCTACTCTGCTAATTTGGTCCTGGAAAAGGGGCACTGGCTCACCAAAGCTAACTGGCGGGGGGGGAGGGAGGTTCTCCAACATGGCCCTGCCGGTCTCACAGATGTTGTGAAGAGCATAGGCAGCAGTGGTTAGTACGGGAGTGGTCTCCAGCTGGAAACTGATCCTGGCTGCAACTGCTCCCCAGAACTGCTTCAAAAGCCCTCTCCACATCAGAGTGGGTGGCGCTGAGCTGCCTGTTGAAGTACCTTTGTTCTGGGGTGCAGGAAATGCTGTAGGACTTATAAGCCATGGGTAGGCAGTGGGTAGGCAGGGTCCCATAGAACAACAGGCTGCATGAGCACTCCGGCTGGCACAATGCAAGTTTCAGTGTTGGATCCAAAGTCCCTGGTGTGCATGGGGCCAAAGAACAGGGACTGCTGGAAGATGTGGACGTCTTGGTTCTGCTTTGACCATCCAGCTGGCACATCCACGAACCAGGCATGATGGTCCACTGTGGTCTGGAGAACCATGGAGAAGAACCCTTTGTGGTTCAAGTAGTCATCCTTGCTACGGGGTGGGCAGATTATGGCCATATGGCTCTCATTGATCACCCTGATACAGTTTGGGAACCCCTCATGCTGAAAGTCCTCCATTACCTCCATGGCATCTGCTAACTGCACTTCCATTATCCAGCAGCACTTCCATTATCACCGTGCAAACCTTGATAAGGATGGTGCCCACGCTAGAGTTTCCAACACTCAATTGCTAGGTAACAGAGCAGCAGGAGTTTGGAGTGGCGAGCTTCCAGATAGAGATGGCCACGCGGCTTCTCCATGGGGATATGTGACCATGGGGTGTATTTTGTGGGTATTGTATATGTGGGTTTATGGGTTTTATCTTTGTATTTTATAGTGTGTGTGTGTGTGTGTGTGTGTGTGTGTTTGCTGATGCTAGCCACCCTGAGCCTTCAAAGAAGGGCAGGATACAAATGCAACTAAGTAAACTGAGCTAAACTAAAAGTAAATTAGGATACAGCTCCAAAAGAAAAAAATCCAGCTCAAAAGGTAAGTTCATCTCAGTTAACACGTAAGTATGGGGCCAAACTGTGTACAAGAAAGGTTGTATTTTTCAATGTACCTGCTTTAAATGACAGTGCTACTCTGTGAGAGAGCTGCAGAATAGCAAACTCCATGTTAGTTCTTTGAGCAGTCATCTGTGGTGTTAGTTCTTTGAGCAGCATCCCAGGCTTGCAACACTTAGAAAAAGACCCTGATTCTCTTATTTTTATGCCTAAACTCCAGGGCATACAGTGGAGTCTGTTTAAGTTGAATTTCTCTAGCTATGTAAAAAAGTTCAAATTATCAGAAATTCTGCTTAAGCATACCTTAAGAAAATGGATCTGGAAATAGAGAAAAATGATGCTCAGATTAAGTTAGCATCATGTTTCTCCATGTCCAGTCCCCTTCCTTCCCCTTAGAAGCAGAGAGTCAGAGCAGACAGCAGAGCTGTGTGTGCGTGTGTAATTCTGTCAGTTCCAACTCTGGGAGTCTTGGGTGGGCTGGAAACAGGGAAATCTATTTTATCACTTCCCTTACAGCCCACTTAATACGCCCAGTCAGAACAGACAGGATTACACATATACACACACACATGCACACTTGCACATACACATACGTATGCATGCAGGCACATGTGCGCGCGCGTGCGCGCACACACACACACACGGCCTGACTTAGGGGCAGGCAACATAGGCACTTGCCTATGGTGGCAGATTTTGTGGGGGGTGTAGTCTGTTCTCAGTCCACGCTCGCCTGGTCACAGTGCCTCCTTCCCCTACCGCCACATCTGCACTGCCTCACCCCGCTGCTCACAGCCTGGAGAAGTGGGGACCCCACATCCATCCCCACCTGGAGAAGTCTGGTTCTGTCCCCGAGCCCCCCACAAACGTGCTCTGCAGTGGTGCCAAGCATGGAGGAAGAGACTCTGCTTCTGTGCTGACCACCATCATTGTATCCCTCCCTGCCTCAAATGGCAGCCCACATGCACAAGAGCTCCGGAGGGGTGTGTGGGGAGCAACCTAAGTTGCCTAGGGGTGCTAAAATCCTAAGTCTGGCCCTACACACAGATGCATGGCTCTGCCCGGCTGTCAGTGAGAATCTGCATGTCTGGAGAGTTGTAGAGAACTGAAGTTCCCTAATGCCCAGCTCAAGCCTGCCTGACATGAAAACTTGTTCTGTATATACCGTAAGGTATATACTACAGTATTTTAACTACATGCTGCCAAGAAATCATTAATATATTCAAAGGTCTTATAATATTTTTAGCTGGGTGAATATACTCTATACATCTTAAAAATTCAAATAATCAGGGTCCAGAATTGTACTTATCCAGATCAAGAAGCAATACATCTCTATAGATCTGCAGCTGGGGAAAACAAATTAATTCAATTTATCCAGAAATTCAAGTTATGCAAGTTGTATGTGAGCAGATTCCATTGTAATAGCAGTAGAGCTAGTGAATGCACTTCTTTGGGGCTGGGGTGTAATACAGTATGGTCATCAGGTGGTAAGGGTTGAAAAGCGAATTCCTTTCTACAGATTCTAAGTCAGCTCTTTCTCTGGTGCAAACCACTGTAACAATATTGGCTTCAACAAAATCCTGCTCATTGACATCAGATGTGGACCAAGCCAGCTGCCCTCTCTAAATGTCGGCACTTTAAGAGGATATTTCTCATGGAGTGAGGATCAGTGGAATGCTAATAAATATATTTCGTAAGCTTGTGTCAAAGCTATGTCTGTCTGGTGTGTGTTGGAGTTTGAGCATAGTGGATCCTGGTTTCAGGATAAGTGTTCAACCAACTGCATGCAAAAAACTTCCTTCTCCGGCTTGCTAGGAGGCACTGCCTCGCAGTGTCCAAAGGCACAGTAGTTTTCCAGAAGTGGTACATTACGGGAATGTGAAAGGAAAAGGAAAAGGACACTTGCTCTGAGGAAACTTGGCCTTGTTTTGTAGATACGTTTAATTGGTGACTGTATAGCCATGCTGCTCACAGCTGGATGGCTGGATATGTGGGGCTTAGGCTAACCCTTATTCTGAGGTCTCACCTGCTTATTAAGGAGAGAGAGCCCCCCTTGCTCTCACACCCTTCCCCTTCACAGTGTTCCCCCCCACCCCCTCACTGCCCAGCCCGGGCAGTCCCTGCTGCCACCAGAGTCCCTAACTCCTATCTCCTCTCCAGCCACAGCCACCATCCTTGCTGCTGCCATTAGGGGTGTGCACCAGGGACCTGTGTCATTTTTCATTTTCATATTATTAAAAATGGTTGTTTTCGTTAACGTTAATAACAACATTTCATTATCAGTGTCATTATCGGTATTGGTATTGATTTCAAGCAATAACGAAGATTTTGGTTTTGGTATCGTTTCTGTTGTGGGCTGCCAGCAGGCACCTGTCCCAGACTTTTCAGAAGTTGAACTCCTTTCTACCTTTCTCATTATAATGCAGTAGTAATAAGTGCACAATGACAATATGAAAAATTACTAATATGTATGTCTAACTTAACGTACACCTAATAACCTATACTATATACAATATATTCCAATCTAAGTATCTATATCAATAAACTTCTATCTGCTATGTGTTGTAAGAATCTATCTATCCTATTCCTATTCTATAATGCTAATTATAGAAAAGCCTAGTATCTACTAAGATCTATTTAATATTGAATATCTCTCTCTCTCTCTCTCTCTCTCTCTCTCTCTCTATATATATATATATAACTAATATATCTATATATCATACGGACAGGAGGAGAAAGACAGGGGAAGGGGAAAGGAAAAAAATTATAGGGTCGGTCTGTCTATCTATCTATCTATCTATCTATCTATCTACAGGGGGAGACAGACAGGGGAAGGTAAATGGTAATATAAAGAGTATAAAGAAAGGTAAAGTATAACACTGAGGGCTGGGGAAGATTTTACTGCAAGCACCAGAGTTCTGCAAACGCAACCTGACACAGCAAGAGTTAACACAGAACAAGAGTCAAACAACCTGGCCCTGCAATATAAAGGATTACAGTGCCCTTCCCAGAGCCCCCCTTGATTGGTTCCGGGAGACAGGAGGCATTGAGCAATCACAGGGTGCCATTCAACTGTCTGGGACCTGCTTGTGCTTGTTAGGGGCTCCAGGGAGGGGGGGAAGGGAGATATGGGATTTGGGGAGGGGTACCCACTCCGACTCCCACTGGAAGCAAGTCTCTTGAAAGGTAAATACTGTCAGGATCTTGTGTGGGCTTTCTCTTGGACACCGAGAGCAACCCAGATCATCACTAGGCAGAGGGGGCAGAACCCTGGGAGGAGGGAAGGGGGTAAGGAAGAGGGTACTCACTCTTGCATGCCCAGTCACAGCTAAAAGGGGTCCAGGAATACTTATGCCCGTAGTGGGGGCCCAAGGGGGAGGGACTGCCATGGGGGAACGTGCTGGAGGACAGGGGGGAAGGGAAACTCCACACATACACACCCAAAGTCACACACAAGCAGGAAGGTGCGGTTCAGTGAAAGGGGGAAGGGTATTTACATGCACCTTTGAACCTAACACTCTCTGATTCACTCGGCCACACTCTCACAAACACTCCAGACACTCCAAGACTCTCCAAGATACTCCAAGACTCTCTCCAAGATCCACAACAAAGCAAGGGCCAGCCTCTCCTAAGATTACCAGCAAGGAGGAGGGGGATAGCATGGCTTTTATACTGCCCACACCTTCTCCACAAGTGCAGCCTCTCGGTACTTTACAAGCCTTGCCTCCGGTCCTCCAGCCATACGCTGCACTGCAGCTGTGTCCCTGGTTGCCCAGAAACCAGAGGCATCTGCGGCGCCATGTTCCCTGCATCTCCTGTGTCATGGTGCTGCCTCCCATGCTGTGTGTCAGGACACTGCAACACCTCCGGTTGCCTAGCAACCGGCGCGTCGCGTCTTCTGTCTGGAGCCCAGCGGCCCATGGGGAAAAGCCATCTGCAGGGCCCACTCCTGACAGTGCTGCTCATTGGCCAGTGATTACATCCATCAGATCCTTCCCCTCCCATCACAGGCCCAGTTCAAGAGTTCAACAGTGTTTCTGGCTCCGAGATGCCTGCTCCTTCCTCCCCTCTCCATATTTCCCTCCAAAAATCACCGTCCAGGCAATAACAAAATCAACAACGACTGTCATTATCGTTATTGATTTCATAATTATTTATCTTCGTTATTGTAATAATAACAAAAATGAGAATGTTGTTATTGTTATCAATATAATGAAAATGAAGTGCACACCCCTAGCTGCCACTGTTTAAAAACACAAAGTGAGTGCAATTTTTCTCTCCAGCATTTGAATTTCCTACCAGCTGTGGAAAAAGGTGGTGGCTCTGCCCATTTCCCCAGGTGGCCAGAAATTCAGATGCTGGGGGGGGAAGAAGAAAGGATAATCTCCTTGAAGCTACAAGCAGAGGCTCTGGGGACTCTGATGGCAAGGCCAGTAGGGATGAGTTAACCGATCGTGGTTCGGGAGTTCGGTCCGGTCCAATTCGGGCATTCGGTTTGGTCATTTGGTTCAGTCACCGAGTTCAGGTTCGGGCATTTGGTTCAGTCAAGTTCAGTTTGGTTTAGCCGTTAGGAAAAAGTATCGCGAGAGCCCATGATCGTGCCGGAAACAGGAAATTCGAGTGTGTGCGGAGCTTGTGTGGGTGAAAATGTGTGTGTGTGTCTGTTTGGTTTGTGTGCTCTGTGTTTGGTTTGGCTGGATGTGTTTGTTTTGGCATGTTGTTGGTGAGTGTTTGTGGTGGGTGACTGACGTGACTGTGTGGCTGGTGTTGGCTTGGTTTAAAAAAAAAAAATGCAGAAGACGCCGATCATTCTGATTAAACGCCAGGGGGCCAGGTTGGTGGTCCCGGAACCGGTGGTGGAGGAGGAAGAGGTCACTGCCCCAGCCCCTCGACCTTCAGTGGTGGAGGTCCCAGAGCCGGTGGTGGAGGGGCAAGCGGTGGGCATAGGAGGTGCTGCCAGGTTTGTAAACCTTTTTTTAACTTTGAGAGCAAGAAAGGCTCTATCTGTCAGAGTGAGCCCACTGGCATACGGGTGGGTGCGTGGGTGGTGTGGGCATCAGTCGGGCACAAACAGTGGGCATCAGTGGGTGGCAGCAGATGTCTGCCACAAACAGAGTACTGTAGTGTGTGGGGCTCTTCCAGCAGTCAGGCACGAGCACGAGCAACACCCCCATCCAAACATGTGCCAGGCTAGCAAGGGTCTCCATTCTTCAGTTGCCATCCCATTCCCTACGCACCCCCAAATAAGGGCAGGATTTGCATGTGCCAGCCACCAGGGTCTTTCCAATTGCCATCCATAGCGCCCCAAGGAGGGCAGGATTTGCACGTGCCAGCCAGCCAGAAGAAGGGGGGGGAAGGCAAGCCAGAAGTGGTGCCACCTGCAAAGTCCTTCCCCCCAGCCCCCTCCAGCTCTGATGCGGAGCCCCCACAGGAGCAGGAGGAGTCTTCGGCTGCAAGGGCCTTTCGGGGCCAGGTGCAGGGGACCAGCTCGGACTTTGTGGCTGCCCTCCAAGTAATGGAGAACCGACTGGTGGAACAGTTCCAGGCGGTCGAGTTGCGGGAGAAGAAGGTGGAGGCGTACTCAGAGTATGTCTCCAAGTACGTCTCCACCGAGAGGGTGACCTGGAGCTCTTCCGCCAGTCAGTCTCCAGCTGGCGGGCGGCCATGGCAGGGGCCGTAGAATATGCCATGGAATGCGGTTATGAAATGTCGTTAGGTGCGCCCCCTGCCCCTAGGTCCCCTGCACCACTTATGCCTTTCCCCCAAATTCTGGGGGGCAGGCCCAAAGACTGAGTCCTTAGTGCATAAGTTTCCTATCTATTTTAAAATGTTTGGTTTTTGTTTTATAATTTTGTTGTTGTTTTGTTAAGTAAAGTTATATTTCTTGCTATTGTTAAGAGCTGACCTGACAAATCTTTTATCCCTCTGTGTTTAAGTTCTGGCTGGCAGGTGGCAGAATCGCATACAGCTTGTCGATCCCTACCAGCAGCACCTGCCACCTCATGTAGCGTAGTTATTAACCCAAGGATGTGCCAGCAGCAGGGTCTCAACTTGCAGACAGCCCCCCAGGAGGTGCAGGGATTGTGTTTGTGTGGGTGGGTGTGACAGAGAGAAAGAGAGACAGGCTCCTTGGCAGTGGGAAGCAAGTGGCGGGAGCTGGTGGTTGGAGGGGCTTTTATTTCCAGCAGTTTCAGTGGGCATCCACGGATGGGTGTGGAGGAGTAGGCTGTAGCCTGTTGGGGGGGCAGCTGGTATGCGGGCACCGGGCTTCCGGATGCAGTGGAATGGAATGCAGCCCCCAGTGGCTGGAATGATGGTCCCAGAATCTAGTTGATGGTTCCTGGGACGGGCGGGCATGACTGATTCAGGGATAGTGGAATGACAGCTAAAGCCTATCGGGCACACTTCATTCAATCATGCAATAGATGGTAGCAGCAGGTACAGGAACGCACACAGGCAGGCAGGCACATATAATACATTGTTTTATATTTCATCTCATTATGGTAGGTTTGCTGCGTGCTGGATGTGGGCAATGGGCATTGGGCACATGAGCACAGATGGGAGTTCTTTCTGGTTCTGGCAGGTGGCAGCCAGGGTAACTGGATACACCTACCTCTCCCCCTCCAACCCCCATCTCTCTCATTCTAGTGGGGAGCCTCTCTCTCTCTCTCTCTGGCCATATAGTGCAGATGACAGCATGGGTGGGATCGTGTCTGTCTATCCTTTTAGCAGTTGGGAGACTCTCTCTCTCTCTCGGCAGCAACCTCAGTGGGCAGACAGGCAGCGTGGCATGA
>QEPC01007437.1:278506-290629 GCA_003113815.1 Sphenodon punctatus | reverse complement strand
GCGTTGCAGTAGTCGAGCCTCGAGGTGACAAAGGCATGGATGAGGGAGGCCAGGTCCGGGCCAGAGACATACGGACGCAGCCTACGTACAAGATAGAGCTGGCGGAAGGCAGCCTTAGTGACTGCCTCCACCTGCCGTTGCCCACGAGAAGTTGGTGGCTCAGCTGCGGGACTGGGCCAGGGTGGGTGGAATTGTTCTTGAATGGTTTCGCTCGTTCCTGACTGGGAGAACTCAGCGTGTGGTTCTCGGGGTATGTACTCCATCTCCCCAGGACCTCACGTGCGGAGTCCCACAGGGTTCTATTCTGTCCCCCCTCCTGTTCAATGTGTATATGCAGCCTTTGAGCAAGGTCGTGAGAGGGTTCGGTGTGTGCTGCCATCAGTATGCTGATGACACACAGCTTTACCTCTCTTTTTCTGTAGACCCAGACCTGGCAGTCTCAGTGCTCACCCATTGCTTGTCAGCTGTGGAGGACTGGATGAGGGTGAGCCATCTGAGGTTGAATCCCAATAAGACAGAGGTGATGTTGGTGAGTAGGGCTGGTGTGTGTGTGTGGCCCCAATCATCGATGGGGTCTGCCCACATATGGGCATACAGGTCCGTAGCCTGGGGGTGCTCCTCGACTCACAGCTCCACAGGGAGCATTTCGCCAATTACATCTGGTACGATGGCTGCGGTCGTATGTTTTGGACTTGGATCTGGCCACCATCATCCATACCGTTATCACCTCTGGACTAGACTGCTGTAATGCACTCTATGTGGGACTGCCCTTGGGGATGGTCAGGAGGTTGTAGCTGGTGCAGAATGCAGCGGCCCGTCTTTTAACGGGGACGGGTCACCCAAGCACATTACACCAGTGCTCTGTTCTCTGCACTGGCTGCCTATTATCTTCTGGGCCCAATTCAAGGTGCTGGTAATGACCTACAAAGCCCTAAATGGCCTGGGCCTGGCTTACCTGCGGGACCGCCTAAGGCCCCGGATTGCATTGCGGCCCCTGCGGTCGGCCGGGAATGCCCGACTTGAAGTCCTTATGTGTTTTACTGATGTATGTAAGCCACCCCGAGCTGCTCTTGAGCAGGAGGGGGTGGGGTATAAAACTAGTAAAATAAATAAATAAAAAACAAATAAAATCCTGAGATTTGACTAAATCTGGTGATTTTTAGGATTTTTGAAAAGACTGGAATTGTGATTCTTGGAATAAAATGGTAGAGGTGTGCAATTTGTTTTCATTATTATGATAACAAAAATGATGTTTTTCTTTTTGTTACTGTAATATCAAAAAAGAAAAATAATAATAAAAACAAATGAAAATAATTTTTCTTTTTTGAAATAATGGGAAAACACTGAGAAATGAATTTCTGGCTATACCTTTTTTGTTTCTTATTCAATTCTGATGAAACTTGGGGAGGTTGTACCACCAACAGAGAAAGCTAGGTGTAACAAATTTAGGAAGGATTGACTAAAGGGAACCTATTTGATAAGCAATTGAATGTTGTGATTTTAAGAAAAGCTGCATGCACATTCCTGGCTACAACTTCTTTATCTTCCCTCAAATTTGCATGAAACCTGGGAAGATTATGTTCCTCCACAAGATTACAAATCCTTCCAAATTTCAGAAGGATTGGCTAAAGGGTCCTAATGTTATAAGCTATTAACTTGAAAATGCATTCTGGCTTTTTATATACCATCCTGTTTATAAGACATTTATCAGGAATGTATCCCACACCTTCCCTGGCATCTCTTCCAAAATACAGGATAATTTGATAAAGGGTGCCAATTTTATAAGCAATTGAAGTTGTCCCCTTGAAGACCATTATTCAGATAAATATCAGCACATGCAGTGCCAGTCAGAGGCAGGCACCTGGCATGGCAGGGGGAGGGAGGATGTAGGAGGGAGGATGGGGAGCAACCCAACAGACTGACAGACACATTCACTGGCCAATTACTGCATGCTTCCAACTTTACAGGTCCAATCAGTGGTCATTTCGAGGTGGGCATAGAGAACGACCCTGAGGCGGGCATAGAAGGGACATAACTTGGACATTGGGGATAGCATCCCAGCAATCAGGAGACATTGTTTACACAATCAGACTGGCCAGTTATCATCACAATCACATTCTGCAGCACTGTGACAGAGGACATAAGATAAACTCTATTGGCTTTTTCCTAAACAGATGCTTCCAACTTCCCAGTAACAAGTGGGGGAGATAGGTTGGGGTGGTTGACATTTCTGCTGGCCAACTGGCACCACAAATAGATATTATATCACAATGACACGTAAGAGAATCCCTGGCATAGGCTCATTCTTTGCATATGCTGTGCAGGCTTATGAAATGGGGACCCTTTATCACACCTTTCTGATATGTGGTGAGATGATCCTGAAGGTATGAGAAACAGCTCTGCCAAATTTCATGTAAACTGGTTGGACTACAAAGATGTTACAACTCAGACATACATTTATAAGTTAATTGCTTATACCACCAGGACCCTTTATCTAATCATTCTGAATGTTGGTATAGATAGTAAACTTGGGAGGGGTATAAACCTGCCAAGTTTTATGCACATTAGATGGAAAACAAAGAAGTTACATGCAGGAATGTATATGCAGATCTTTGCAAAGTAACATAATTCAAGTGCTTATAAAATCAGATTCGTTTATCCAATCTTTCTGAACTTTGGTACACGTAATACCTTCCATTGGAGTTACAATCCCTCCACATTCCATCCAAATATAATAAAAAACAAAAAGGTTACAGCCAAAAATGTGTTTTCCATTGAAACCAATTGAAATAGAAAACAAAAGCAAAAATGAAAATGAAATTTCATATTTATGAAAATGAAAACAAAAGATTTAAATAACGAAAATGAAAAATGAAAACTAATAACGACATGGGTCCTTGGTGCAGAACTCTATAAAATTGTGTGACTTTGAAATCTTGAAATTTCACCCCCATGCCTGGAACTCCCTCCCTGCCCACATCCACCTTGCCCCCTTCAAATCCCTCCTCAAAACCCACCTCTTCCTCTCCGCCTTTCCGGATGCCTGTTAGAACTTTCCTTTCAATATTTAATGTCTGCCGTCCCCGCAGAATCTAGGGATGTGCGAACAGATCGCGGTTCGGGATCGGTTGTTCGGTTTGGTCACCAGGTTTGGTCATTGGGTTTGGTCAAGTTCGGTTCGGACGTTCGGAAAAAGGTATTGCGACATCCTGTGATTGTGCCGGAAACTGGAAATTTGCATGCGTACGGAGCTTGTGTGGGGAGTCAGCGTGTGTGTGTGGCTGGCTGGTGTGTGTTTTTGGTTTTGGTTGGCTGTGTTGGTTTGCTTCGTTTGGTTGTTTTGGTTGGCTGTGGTTTGGTTTGATTTTTTTGGTTGTGGTTGGTTTGTGTGGCTGGCTGGTTGGAAAAAATATAAGGAGGCTTAAAGTTAATAGGAGCTGGAAGCCCACACCCAAGGTGGAGGAGGCTGTTGCTGGACCTTCTTCGGAGGTGGTGGAGGTCGGCTCCTTGTCAGAGGAGCCTCAGCCAGAGGGTACCATTGCTGCTGCCAGGTTTGTAAAGTTTATTTCTGTTTATTGTTCCATAGAACTTTGAGGACAAGAAGAACACTATCCTTTAGAGCGAGCTCACTGGTGTGCTGGTGGGTGGGTGGGTGGTGGGCACTGGCAGTCAGGCACAAACAGTGGGCATCAGCAGGTGACTGGCAGTGGATGTCTGCCACAGAGAGAGAGAGGGTGTGTGTGTGTGTGTGTGCTCTCTTCCAGCAGTCAGGCACGAGGCGAAGGAAGCACCCACCACCCAAACATGTGCCAGGCTGCCAGCCATCCCTAGAAAGGGTCTCCAGTGGTCATCCCAACAAGCATCGAAAGAAGGGGAGGATTTGCACATGCCAGTCAGGGGGGTCTCTGCAGTTGCCAATGCCTAGCACCCCTAGGAGGGAGGACTAGAGAGGCATCATCATAAATGCATGATATTGAGTTGTTAATGTTTATGTGTTCCTGTTTAAGAGAGGGTGATGCTGTCCCTGCCACCGCTGCTAGAACCCCAAGGCGCAGGTCAAAGGAGCCGCTGCCGCCAGACGGAAGGAAGAGGTCCGACATCTGGCGGTTTTACACTGTTACGAAATGCAGATTGATCGCAGTATGTACGGTAAGGCATTAAGGCAGGGGGGCAGTTACAAGAGGGAATGGATTGCCCTATGATTGACCTGTTAGGAAGTCCCCTGCAGAGAGAGATTGGTCAATGGCCACCCACCCACTTGCTGAGACAGAATGCAGGGAGGGCTTGACAGACCATTGGTCTGACACAGTATGGCACTCCTTAATGTTCCTAGCTTTTATGTTCTGTAGACCTGCAGAAAAAGGATTAAGCGGGGCAACCAGGCGACGACATCAGGGCTAATAGCCCATGTAGAGAATGCCCACCATATAAATGTGGTGCATGGTGGTGTGGCTAAGGCTGGAGGGCGCAGCAGCAGCAGGGACTCTGGAGCGGAGAAGCAGTCCCGGAAGCAAGGGGGAAGGCCCGGCGGAAACGCCGCCACCTGAGCACTTCCCCCCCTCCAGCTCTGCAGAAGAATTGACAGCCCCCCAGGAGGAGTCAAGGGAGGAAAGGGCCTTTCGGGCCGAGCTGGAGAGCCCTGCCCACAAATATATGGACACTATGCATGTCCAAACACGCAGCATGTCTGACCAGCTGGTGGTGCGGTTCCGGAAGCTCCGTGCAGATGAACAGTGTGTGGTGGCTTATGCGGAGTACCTCCGCTCAGAGAGGGAGGAGCTGGAACTGCACCGCCAGTTGGTCAGTAAATGGAAGGCCTCCTTGGAGGGGGCCATTGAATTTGCCCGGCAGCATGGGTAAGAGGTGGAGGAGGATGTGGCCACCCCTTGGTTCTGCTCACCCATTTCCCCTTACCCCCACATTCCCTCATGTTCCCCCACAGACCCCTAAGTAACTGTCCTTTGTTTGTATGTTTTTTTTCTTCTAAATTTGTAGAATGTTTGTAGAGTTTATTTATTTATTTATTTATTTTATAAATTTCTACCCCGCCCCTCCTGCCATGCAGCTCGGGGCGGCTTCCAGCATTAAAACATACAATACATTTTTTAAAAAATTCACATAAATATTATAAAAATATTAAAACAGGGCTAAAACCAGTGTAAAACCCAAAAATAGGTGGGGGAACTAGAACATCCCCCTACCCCTCCCTCCCAAAGGCCTGGGTGAACAGCCAGGTCTTACAACTCCGCCGGAATGTTAATAGGCTGGGAGCCAGGCGAGCTTCCTCCGGAAGGGAGTTCCAAAGCCGCGGCCCTACTACCGAGAATGCCCTTTCCATCGTGGCCCCCCCGCTTAACACGGGAGACCTCCAGGAAGGCACCCCCGGCAGACCGCAGGAGCCGCTCTGGGGCGCGGAGGGTGAGGCAGTCCCTAAGGTATGAGGGGCCGAGACTGTGTAGGGCTTTATAGATCATCACCAACACCTTGAACCTGGCTCGGCACGCTATCGGCAGCCAGCGNTCCCTGAACAGGACACAGTATTCCTTGACATTTTCTGTTCCTAGAATGTGTGAACACCTTAGTTTGTATATGACAGTCATCTAAACTGTCAACTGCATTCCTGTTAGTGTATTAATTGGTTGATGATTTGCATGTCACTCAGCCTTAATTGCTTTACAGGACAATACAGGTTGTAATATTTGGCCTACCTAGTTTATTTTAAGCCTTGCCATGCAGTTTTGTATGCCTTCATTCGTGTATGAGTCAGCCTTAATTGTTGTGCAGTTGTGAACTCTGAACTGAGATCCCTTTTGATCCTGTCCAGAGCTGTTAATCCTGAGAAGGGCTAGAGGTTACAACCTACAGCGTTCAGAGAAGTGACTGTTTTCTGCTCCTCTGTGCCCTGTAGGCTGGTAATCAGGGCTCCCGCAGTTCTCAGGGAGGGGAGGCTACTAGTTTAGAGCAGGGGAAGATGGGAGCTAAGACTCCTGGCTTCTCTGGGATGGGAGGGTGGGATACTGAGGGGTTCCAGAAGCTAAAATACACCTGGGTTTTCTGGAAGGGAAGTGGGGGTTAGTGAGTTAGAACGGGAAGGGTGCCTGGAAACCATGACTCTTCCCTGGGAGGGGAGTGGGGGCTAGTGGATTAGAGTAGGGGGGCAGGGAGCCAGGACTCATGGGCTCTGTGGGAGGGGGGCTAGTCGGTTACAGTGGGGGGACTGGGTTCCAGGACTCCTAGGTTCTCTGGGAGGGGAGTGGGAGATAGCAGGTTACAATGGGGGTGGGAGATGGGGCTGGGAGCCAGGACTCCTGGATTCTCTGGGAGGGGAGTAGGGGCTAGTGGGTTACAGTGGTAGTGATGGTATCCAGGACTCCTGGGTTCTATGGGAGGGGAATGGAGGCTAGTGAGTTTGAGCAGGGGGGGGGGGCTGGGTGCCAAGACACACACCTTCTCCGCACATCCCAAACTATGTAGAGCTCCTCAGAGTAACTCTGAACACAATTTATGGTCAATGATGACCCCCTTAAACCTCATGGATAAAGACAGCACAGCTGGAAGATTTATGATGCTTGGGATAAAACTGTGAAGGTTTAAAGCTTATGCTTTGGCAGTGTGGGCAGCAAAGAAAGAGTTCCTTGTTGCCCTCATAGCATCCGTAAAGTCATGTCCAGCGGAGCTTTTTCGGGTGGTGCAGCGATTGATCAGTCCGGCTTCTCTCCGCCTCGAACTGGAATCTTCCAGTGCCCGCTGTGACATGTTTGTTGACTTTTTTGTGGATAAAATTGCTCTGATTCACCGCAACTTCAATGCTGCACTTATAACAGTAGGTGAACCTGATGGGCTGGAGGACCTGCCTTGTCTGATTTCATGGGATCAATTTCAGTGGGTGTCGTCCGCTGATGCAACGGAGGTCGTTGGGGCTGTAAGAGCCACCTGCTGTGAATTACATCCATGCCCGTCCTGGCTGGTCAAGGCCTGCCGGGAGACATTAGGGCCATTGCTGGCGGGGGTTGTCAGTGCCTCCCTTAAGGAGAGGAGGGTGCCGAGCCACCTCAAAGAGGTGGTAGTGAGGCTCCTGCTCAAGAAACCATCTCTTGACATTGACTCCCCAGCCAGCTATCGGCCAGTCTCTAACCTTCTCTTTTTAGGGAAGGTTATTGAACAGGTGGTGGTTAGGCAGCTTCAGGGACATCTAGATCGGGTCAGTTTCCTTGATCCCTCGCAGTCTGGTTTTCACCCTGGGTTTGGCACGGAGACTGCACTTGTGGCTTTGGTGGTTGACCCACGCCATGAATTAGACCGGGGCAGATCTTCTATTTTAATTCTATTAGATCTGTCAGCTGCATTTTATTTATTTATTTTTATTTTATTTTTTCAAATTTATATCCCGCCCCCTCCTGCAACGCAGCTTGGGGCGGCTCACAGCAGTCAACAATAAAACATTTAAAATTCATTTTAAAATATAAATATAAAATATACCATATAAAACAGGGCTAAAAAAATAGTAAATAAATAAATAAATGGGTGGGGGACTAAAATCATCCCTCTCCACCCTCCCTCCCAAAGGCCTGGGCAAACAGCCAGGTCTTACAGTTCCGCCGAAATGTTAAAAGGCTTGGGGCCAGGCGAGCTTCCTCCGGAAGGGAGTTCCACAGCNAGGGCTGGGTAAAGAATAAAAATAAAACCTAAATCTATCTCTAATATAATCTAAATAAATGGTAGGGAGGTAAATAACTAAATAAATGTGTTGGCTGGGTGAGGAAAGCAAACTGTTGGGAGAGGGAGCCTTCTGAAAACACCTGCTGTCAGAACAGTGACTAGCTCAGAAGGTGTTGGGAAGGCGGGAGGGCAATGAGTTTTGTTACTTGCTGTGCCCACCTCACCGCAAGCCTCATTGGCTTCATGCAGCCTAGCCCGTGGCCAATCACAGACTGCAAAGCCAGTGGTCTGAGGAGAAAAGGGATGGTGATTGGGCAGGCTGGCTGCTACTCCAAGCCTCTCCACCCCTGGTGCCTGGAAGTCTGCTCCTCAGCTTACCCTCCCCTCCCTGGGTCAGGCAGTGGTCAACTGGTCACTCACAGGTCACCTTTTTCATGACTGAACCATCCAAACTTGATCCGAACCGACCGAAATGTTCGGGCATTTTGGAGTTCGAAATCAGGTTCGGTCCAGTCGGTTCGGGTTCGGTCGTCCGAACAGACCAAGTTCGGTCCGAACTCCGAACTTCCGAACTGCGTTCGCCCATCCCTAGCAGACTCCTGCCTAAACGCAACCAAGCCAAGCACGTGCACCTGAGACTTTGCATCTACTTGAATGTTGCTTATCCTTTGTCTCTCCCTATGTCCTCTCTCCTTGTGTCCCCCTCTGTGTCTATTAGATTGCAAGCTGTAGGCAGGGACCGCGTCTATCTTATTGTCCTGTAAAGTGCCAGGTACACAGCTGGCGCTATACAAATGCTTATAATAAAATAATAATAATAATAATAATAATTAATAATCAAACTCGGGTGGTAGTGCAGCAACAGGAGGAATTTAGTACATTGCATTTTCAAAGAAAGGAAGAAATTCTATACTCAAAATATCTTCTGTTTAAGAGAGAATATAAGGCCCTTCCCAATTCAATCATGCTCCGAAAAGCATAAAAATTGTAATTTAAGGCTCCTGCCTTAACATTAGTGCCATGTAAGCAGTAAAGACGTTCTACAATCTCTCATATTGTGCTTGTTTACAACTTAGGCTCCATGCAGTCACACTTTCCCTTGGTCTTTCAGCCCTACTTCTCTTCCTCTGTAGGTTGGGGGAGCAGTGAAGTCGAGGAGAGCAAGTGCCTCCCTACCCCTCCCCTGGAACAGGCCCTGGAAGTAAGTAAACTCTGTCTGACCCCCTCTAGGCCCCCTGTGGGTGCCATCTTTGAAAAAGGCACCCAGGGCTGAGCAACGCTCTGTGCATGCTCAAGCTCTGTTTTTTCTTTTTTTAAAAAAGTAGAGCTGGGAAGCAGCTCAGTAGCAGCACAGAGCAGGGGTCACCCCCCCCCCCGACAGACCCCGGAGGTAAGTAAACCCTGCCTGACCCCCCTCTAGGCCACCAACCCTGCACCCAAACTTTCCCTTCCCCCCCAGGTGGGGAGGCTGCGTGGGTGCTGGAGGTGCTCAGGAGGCTTGTCTTTGTCCCTTGATCGCCTCCACGGTCCCTGCTGGCCCCCTGCCCGCTCTCAAGAATTCACGAGAACTCGAGATGGGGGGGGGGGAGCGACAAGAGCATCTGAATTCTTCACCCCATTTCGAATCGCATGCATTTCTTACAAGATTTTTTCCTCTGGCTCATTTCACCCCTACCCTAAATAAATGTCACCCTTCTGACAGCCTTCTCCCCTCATATACACCTGCCCAGCATGTGCGTGCCCCCTCCCCATACAAACACTGCTTTTCACCACTGGCTTCCCCCCAGCCTTGTCCATCCATGCATACACATCATCCATCTGTCAGGCTTGTCCACCCATAAACACTCCACCAGAATGTTGCTGGTTCCTGCCCATATATACACTTCCCCCCAACCCAACTGCTTCCAGTCTTGTCTCCCTGTACACATCCGGTATCAATCAACCTTCTTCCTGTATATTCACACCACTCACCCCCGCCCAGTGCTTGACTGTCCTGTTCTCCCCAACCCAAAGGAAAGCATATAGGCTAAGGCCGGTAAGTACCACTCCAGGGCCTCAGGGGATGGGGTGGGGGAAAATACAGAACTGTAACTCGGATTCATAACTGGGAGGGTGTAATTCTGTTTTGGCTTGTATTGACTCATAATGGCCCTTTACAGATTAATCCAAAATGGAAACTCCCATCCCTAGTCCATGCCCTTCCCTCAGCTTTGCCTTCTGTTGTGCTTCTCAGCTCTGACGCCGAAACTCATCACCCCTAAACTCCCATGTCTGCCCACATCCCAGATGCCTGTGTCCCCTCCAGTAGTTGCATTGAAAACACATTGCAGCAACCGACCTAGTCTCTCGGAAAAGAAAAGGAGATCTGTTCAAAAGAAAAGGTCACAATGTTTCCACCAAATACAAAGAGTTGGGGATAACCTTAATCTCCCAGGGTGCAAATCTCAAGAACAAATGGAATGCAAAGCCACTCAACTGAGTGGGCAGATGGTTGCTTCCCTCAGCCTATCAGCATTACCTCAGTCTTGTCAGGATCCTAAACTCCCATCCAAGGCCTATTCTTGTGTCAGACACAGTGTAAACTCCATACAGCTGGTTTCACTCACACGACAGAAGTTGTGAGAGGGTGTGAAGAGGAAGGAAAACGGATGGACTGCCAGTTACCTGGTCAGTTCTACTGAAACAAAGACAAACTAGAGCAAGTAAAGAAAGTGGGATTGTTCCTCAAAAGCAGAACACTTCCTGGAAACCAAGACATCTGGCCATACTAATCTTGGGGCCCCTCAGCTGCTCCCCAGTTGTCAAGGCTCATAACCATCTGTGGCTCCTTTTATGGGCATGGTGTGCTCCAGTTGTCCTCTCCTACTGCTGGCTAGGCCCAGGCCAGTTTAAACAATTCAGTAAGATGAATTCAGGTTGATTTCTTGGCACATTTCTTTTCTTGCTACGTGCAATCTTGTGCTACACAGTACTGTGGGCCCATAGTTTCTCTTCTTTGCAAATACTCATTCCTAAAAGACAAAGACCCTGGAGCGATAATGTATGACACTTTCCAAGAGGTTATAGTATTTTCTTCTGTGATTCTTTTGTGAACTTCTCCTTAAGGAAAAGAGATGCAATCTAGTGCCATTTCTCTGCTGAAAGAGACTCCAGTAGGCATAGAGCCAATGTAGCAATTTCCTGCAGCCCTCAGTAAAGAGAAGGGGCATGCCAGGAGTGTGTGGAGCAAAAGCAGTTGGGGCTCAATGTGATCTGGTGATGCTCAGTTGGCAGAAGGAGCTAGCTGGTGCAAGTTAGACCAGAACACAGGTTGCTATAGCCAAAGCTTATGCAAAGCTTTGCAAAAAAACTAAAGCTTTTCAAGGTCTAAAGCTAATGCAAAGAGTCAGAGACGAATAATGAGTTCCTGGACAACCCAGGCAAACTGTGCACAGAATGAGTTAGTTACAGCAGAGAATTTTGCCTGACACCACTGTGTTAATTAATTGACTGACTGATTCATTTCCTTCCCATCTAGAGCTGAAACAGATACTGGAAAACAATGTGCAGGGACCGTGTCTATTTTATTACTTTGTAAAGTGCCAGGTACACTGCTGGCGCTATATAAATGTTTGTTAATAATAATAATAATAATAGTGTAAACCTGTTGAATCTACACTACCTGAACTGAAAATTGTGGTTTGGGTAATAACCGATATCTATTCACACTCCATTGGGTACCCGTTTTGGCTGTTTGGGTTTGACTTTTTTCATGTTTCTGGTTTTCCGGCTTCGTTGTTTTGGTGTTTCAGTTATATCATTTTGGCAATATTTGCACTATAGCATATGTGCAATTGCCAAAAATGAGGCAACCAAAATACTAAAATGCCCAAAACACCAAAATAAACAACCTGAAAAAAACCCAGAAACAGATGGAACACCTGAAAAATCAGTTAGGCGAGTACCTGTTTTCAGTCATGGATATTGTTTGAGGGCACCCAAATAGCTACCCCAAAATGCAAGTCATACCTGTGAATAATAATCACAGTACCTGTTTCTGCTCTCCTGCTGTCCCATTACAGTAACTCAGTTAATTGCAGTGTTGCCCTGAGAGCTAGAAAAGAAGCAGATGAATAATCCCTGAGTAGCTGTCAGGGTCACAGGCTGGGGGGGTGGACATGGGGTTTGGGTGGGGGTGGGGGGAATGAGCCAGGATCAAGACTGGAGGACAAGACAGAAAGGGGAACAGGAGATGAGATTAAGACCGTTTTCAGACCTTCCCCACCACAGCGCATATTCTGGATGCGGGAGGGAATGTGCAGCCAGGATATGCACGAGGTGCTGCTGGTCTGAAAGTCACAACCCCCACCCCCCCACGCAACTTTACAGGCAAACACCCGCAGAGATACAGAGCAGGATTTCCTGCTCTGTATTTCTGCGGGTGTTTGCCAGCAAAACCATGTGCGGGGGGCGGGGGGGGGGGGG
>QEPC01007437.1:240202-254775 GCA_003113815.1 Sphenodon punctatus | reverse complement strand
GGGGGGGGGGGGGGGAGAAATATCATCATGGGCACAGGGGTAGGCACCTGGAGTCTGTTCCCCTGGCTTCCTCTCCCCCATCTTGGGATATTTGGGGGTTGAGGTCAGTGGAGCCTCTGATCTGTCGCTGATGCTGCTTAATGCGAGGCCAATGGCTAATAAAACAATCACCACCCATGATCTCATCCAGGATGAGGTTGCTGACCTTGTATGCATTGCTGAGACCTGTCTGCATGAGGCTTCTGGGCCTGTAAGGGCCCAGATGGTGCCAGCCAGGTACTTGGTGCAGCATCAGCTTGGACTGGAGGCTGGGGTGGGTGGCTGGGTTGCTGGGTAGAGTGGCAGTGGTCTGTCAAGACAATCTGGTCTATCAAAGGTATCCAGTGTCTGACTTGTATAACATAGAGTGTGAGCATCCACCTAGTGTTCGAGGCCCAGTATAGATTGGGGATTCTTCTGGTGTACCAATCACCTTGCTGCACAGCTGTCTGACTCCCTGACTGCTCTACCCAAACTGGTCTCAGAGGTGGTGTTGAGATTTCCCAGACTTCTTGTTCTGGGTGATTTCAACATACACGCTAAGCCTAGTCTTTCAGTGGCGGAACAAGAGTTCATGATCACTATGACAACCATGGGCCTATCCCAGATAATATCTGGCCCAACACACAAGGCTGGACACACGTTGGTTGGACCTTATGTTCTGCACTGGCCTAGAAAAAGGGGTTCCAGTTATTGGGGGTGTCATTACGACACCATTGTCATGGTTGGACCATTACCTTCTGAAGGCCCAGATCCTTGCCCTCCTTTGCCCCTGTCAGGACAGGATAGTCTGCCCCTGGAGACTAATAGATTCGATAGGATTCCACAACTCTGTGAGATTTACCCACTGACCTCGACAGCCTCCCTGTTGATGCCCTGGTTAATTTATGGTATTACTTTCTATCCCAGCTATTGACATGGTGGCACCCAGGCGTCCACTTCCTCTGTGGCAGCAGCATAGGTCTTCCTGGTATATGGAGGACCTAAGGCTGCTAAAGCAAGAGGGTAGGCGGTTAGAGCGCAGGTGGTGCTCGACTCATGCCAAACCAACCAAATGTGGCATAGACTGTTTTTGAAGGACTATACCGTGGCTCTGGCAAAGAAAGCTTTCTTCGCTGCTGCCATAGTCTGGTGGAGCGTTTCTGGATGGTGAGTATCTTATTAAATCCTGGCTGTCTCCACCTCAAATTAGAGTCACGGGCTGCCCACTGTGACAGGTTTGCCACCTACTTTGCAGACAAAGTCACTCGTATTTGGCTCAGCTTGGGTGCTATGAGTCTCTGGAGAAGGGTGGGGTAAAAATGTAATAAATAAATAAATAAAATATAAGGCTGGCTTTATTGGTCAAAACTGGCAAGTTAGAATCAATCCAGAAACCTATGGAGAGGCATAAGAAGATGAAGTCTTAAACTGAGAGATATACAAATAAAAATTTACTTCCTTGTCCATCTTAGATTGAAAGCCCCATTCTGAGACAGGGTTTGTCTGTAATCAGGCACATAGTTAGCACTATATTAGCAACAACAACAAGATGACAAGGCAGGTGGTTGGGAGATCAGTGCAAGAGCTGAGAATTTAAGGATCAACTGGAGAGACCTTTGTCCAGAACGGGATCAAAAGTCTCATTAAATTGATTGCATAGCTGGTCCCTGAAAGTTTTAGTTCAAGAACACAAGGACTACTATACTGGTCCAGCCCAGTATCCTGTCTCTGACAAAGGCCCGCAGAAAGAGTCTACAAAATGAGGGCATCTATGGAGTGATCAGTCCCTGTTGTTAACCCCCATTTTTCAGCTGTCGGAGATTATCTCTCCTGAGCAATTTGGCTAATAGCCACTGATGAGCCTATCCTCCATGAATATTTCTAATTCTTTTTTTTCAAACCCAATTATACTACTGGCCATCACAACATCCCTTAGCAAATGTTTTGTTTCCCATGTTGTGAAAGAAAAAAAGAATATCTGCTAAATGTCCTCTGTCCTCAGAAACAAACCTAGTCATGGATACCTACCCAAGAGGAAAGCCTGGTGCAGTTTATAAATGATCTGTAGGTTAAATCCCCCTCTACTTTTCCTCCAAGAAACTGCTGCATTGCTTGGCCCATAGGTCAAATGAATGGGGATTTCCAGGTTGGGTTTTTCCATTGTTATTCAGTTAGCATTCTTGGGGAAGAGAAACAAAATCCATTTATTGGCATTAATTTACTTCAACTATCCCAGTGGGAAAAGGTTTGGCACTGAGCCCAAAGTCCTTCCAATACACCAACATTCTTAGTTGGCCCTGCCTCTGAGGATTTTACAGCTCCATAACAGGAAGGATTTGGTTGATGGTCAGACTTTTAAACTATGTGCAGGGTAACATATGTACAGAGGACTGCTCATTGTTACTCAGCACAGCTCCATGTAGGATAGAATTTAAGGGCTCACATAATGATAGCCCATCTGAATGAAACATATGGGAGGGAATGTTTTCCAGCTACTTTCACATGTGGGCAAGGCAAATAGCTTGGAGAGAATAAAAATCTGCTTGACCACAGCATGACTGAATCTGCTAAACTGAACCCTGATGTTTACATTGTCTTGGACTGCATTTCCATTCTATAAGATAAGGAGAGGATTGCACAGTTCTTGTAGCTGAACCAAAAGAGCTGGGGTGAAATCCTAGTCTCACTGAAGTTGACAGTGTCAGGATCTGCTCTGAGCCTCCTCTGCAGGGACAAACCGAGACTACCACAGCCAGCTGAGCTTTGTAGACTTCCTGAGCTCAGCCTCACCTCCTGATTGGCCCAGCCTGTCAGTAGCCCCTAGAAAGGAGTGTCAGGCAATAGCTGCTTTAGGCTAGTCAATGTGTTTGTTCTTGGTAGCATGTCTTGAGCCTGCTACATTGGGGATACTTCTAATCTGCCCCCTTGTATCTCCAGGACCTGGCTCTTCCTTGTTCTGTGGTCCTCTCTTCACCTGGAAGGAACCCTGCCAGCTGCACCTGACTCCCAGCCCTGACCATGAGGTGTTTTTACTGCTGCCCTCCTGCACACCTACCTGTCTTCCAGCCCAGCCCTGATTCTTCACCCCCACCTGGACTGACCTTTGGCTTTGGACTGATTGCCTGGATACTGACCTTGTGTTTGGGCTGCCCCCCAGCATGGTTGTTTGTATGATGCCTGGTTTCAATCCATTGGCTTGCATACTGACTTCGCTTCGGGATATCCCATCTGGCCCTGATCTTGACACGACTCAGCTCTTGCCTTGATCCAGCTCCAACCATTAGGCAAGAGCAAGACCCCGCCCGCGCCTTGATCCCAGCACACTGGCGTTTTGTCACTGACGTCAGAGTCTCTTTGGGCCAGGGATGGGGCCCTGTTAGAAGCCATAAGGGCAGCAACGGCACAACAAGATTCTGTGAGGGTGAAGCGCTGCTCCCCCTCCCCATGGCAGGCACTTTGTTCCTGTAAGCAAAGCAAACACAAACTACCCAATGTTAAAGGGATGGGGCTATGGACCATCGGTCCCCCCCCACTTTTATTTTTGCTCTGGGGCCCACAAACTTAAGGCTGGCCCGGACTGCCAGGGGCTGGGAGTGACCAGCAGGGAATGGCTTACTCCTACTGACCTGTTTGTTAGGGGTGGGAAGTTTGGATCATCCGGTATCTGATACTGCCAGTATTTTGGTGTACCGGCAGTATCAGATTACTCTGGTATTTAGGGGTACCGGTACTGGATCCCTGTGCTGGATTTTTTTACATTGCGGCCATTGAAATGAATGGCCACAATGTAAAAAAAATAAACAAAAAAATCCCCCAAACACTTTCCCTCCCCAGTCCAGGCTGCGCGGGTGGAAGGGGGGACACCCCCCACCCACCCTGCCCAGCCTGGATTTAAAAAAAATATTTTTTCCCCCGAAGTCCCTGCTAGTGCGGGCTCCAGGCCGCCACCGGCGACCCAGAGCCTGCACCAGCAGGTAGGTACTGTGGTACTAGGGTGATCCCTGGGGTGGGGTGGTGGTTTAACACACACCCCACCCCAGGGATCACCCTACCTCCCCCACCCAGGGATCGCCTACCTTTGGCGCTCCGGGCGGCGGCAGAGGCGGCTTCAGCGCTGGCTGTGGCTGCCAGCTTCAGTGCTTTCTAGGCCTTCCGGGGTTCCCCGGAAGGCCTAGAAAGTGCTGAAGCTGGCAGCCACAGCCAGCGCTGAAGCCGCCGGACCGCTGCTGCCGCCGCCCAGAGCACCAAAGGTAGGCAATCCCTGGGTGGGGAGGTAGGGTGATCCCTGGGGTGGGGTGTGTATTAAACCACCCCCCACCCCAGGGATCACCCTAGTACCTGCTCGTGCGGGGTCCGGGTCGCCAGCAGCAGCCCGGAGCCCGCACTAGTAGGGACTTAGGGTAAAAAATTTTTTTAAAAAAATCCAGGCTGGGCACGGTGGGTGGGGGGTGCCCCCCCTTCCACCCACACAGCCTGGGAGGTGGAGGTGGGAGGTATTCCACCCCCCATTGATTTCAATGGGGACAGTTCCCCAATGAAATCAATGCAATAAATCCGGCACCGGTAATCCGGTTTTAATCCGGTAATCTGTTTTTTTGTAAACCGGTAACCGGTAAAACCGGTATTTTGCCTGATGTCCCACCCCTACTGTTTGTACACTTCTCTGAAGCAACTAAAGCTGACCTTTCTTGGAGAGAGGATGCTAGGACAGGTGCTTGGTTGGTCTGACTCATTATGACAAATTCTTATGTTCTTAAACTCCAGCCAACATGTTTCTGGGGGTGTTTTTAAACGAGCATGGCTTGAGGGGGGTGATCTGTGTCTGATGAGTGGCACAGTTGCGGAGCAGCCATGCTCGTGGAGTGAGTGGGGAGGGATTCTAATGGGCAGCTCCCTGGATGGCCATCGCAGCCAAGCAGGCAGCCTCTATGTACACTCAATACCAAGGACTGGCCCTGCAAACAACTCATATGGGCAGCCGTTCCCCCTCCCAGCAACACCCACCTCAAGTCCCACCCAACTGCTCATCCTCTGCCATGACACACAGCTGTGGACAGGTCACCATGGAAACATGAAGCTGCAGCAGCCAGTAACTTCTTCCTGCCCAGGAGTGGAGGAGCTGCTGCAGCTGCTGGCAGTCCTGGACAACAACGGAGGCGCGTGGTGGTGGTGGGACATGCAGGAAACTGTTCTCTCAGCTGCTTTTCTACATGGTGTTGGCTCTTCTCTTGTGAGTTGCAAGGGGGGTTGTCCTTTGAGCCAACGCAGGGTTGTTTTTTGTGTGTGTATCCTTTAAGTGTTTCCCAGAGAGCTCCCGGGAGGGCTATAGGTAGGGTGGCCATACGTCTCCTTTAAAAGAGGACACCTCTGAAAAATACATGGTGCAGGGGTGCATTGGTTCCAGTGCAGCCCTGCATCATGTATTTTTCATAAGCGTTCTCTTTTAAAGGGGAGGTATGGCCACCCTAGCTGTAGGTGGGACTGGGGAGGTGGCCGGCCATGGACCTGTCTGCTGGTGTGGGTTGGCGCCATGGTTCATACGGGCAGGGGATGTGTGGGCGCCTGTTCCCCTCCACGTTTTGGCATGCCCCGCATGGCATACTCGTTTTTTCGGCAGAGCCCTGTGAGTGGCCATGAGTGGGTGCTGTGTGGCTCACAGGTGCATACATCCCCATGCACCACCTTCAAACAAACAGTTGCATGCATGGTTAATGGGGGGCCAATGTGTGGTAGCATCTCATTTAAAAACACTCTGGAATACTGGTTCAAATGGTCTGACACTGCATGTGATGATTTTAACCTGAAGCAAATGTCATGGTATAAGTGATGGAGAGGAGACAGTAGAAGGAGCATCAGAGACCAATCTGTGGGGCTGAGGAGTTAGGGAAAGCCTGACAGAAAAGCTAGGGTTTTAGGAGGGATTTGAAGGTTGGGAGCAATGGAGGAGAATGAAAGCATCCAGGCATAGGAAGCAGTATGGGAGAAGGGGTGAAGACATCTTAATATTTCTTCACTATGCTGTCCATGTACCAAGAATATACATACCCAAATAGAAAGGAGCTATTCTATCATCCATGCTAGAGATGTTTGCTAGAAAGTTTCATTGTCATTCCTCATGAGTGTCGCATCCCTTGTCTCTCCCTCTGTTTCCCCTTTCCCTGGCTCCTCTCCCTGTGTCTTTAGATTGTAAGCTCTCGAGCAGGGACCATGTCTATCTTATTCTTTGTAAGCGCCAGGTACATCGCTGGCGTTATATAAATGCTTATAATAATAATAATAATTAATTGTTTAAATCGAAATAGGCTTCTCCATTCCCTTACCTACGAAAGCACTTGCTCATGTGATACACAGTCTGTGAGGGGGATTTTTGTTGGGGATCTTTTTTTCCAATATTGCGGAGTCTATCACTCATGACTATAATTAACATTGAGCCTAGAGCCTTAATCCTGTTGTCTTTGGATTCAGAGACTCTGACCCTCATGGCATCAGTGCTTTACTTTCAGCTGTGCTCATTCTGAATTCTGTCACCTTCTAGTCTCGAGAACTCTGCATCCAATCACAACCCACCCAGGTATTTATTTGCAACACAGGGACAAGCCTATAGAGAGAGAGATTCTGAAATCATGAGCTATCGAGAATAATCTGTGTTTAGGTTTTAAGAGATGTTACCTAATTTTGTTAGTCTACGAATATGGCCGTTTTTACACAGACGGCACCCATGCATGCACACCCACACACACCCATCGGATGGGTGGAGGAGAGTCCGTGTAAACGTCCACGAGTGGGTGTGCGCGTGTCCCCGACCCACCCACCAACACCCAAAGAGCAGCTGGGAGGGAGCCAAAAAGCCCTGTGGGTGGAGATGGGTGTCCAACATCCAAACATCCATGTAAACGACAAAACAAAAACACTCACAGGAAGGGTCTGTTGAAATCACAGGGACATGGCTAAAGAGACCCTGCAGGAGACCACAAGCAGAAACACCCACCAGGAGAGACGCCCCACACCCAGCCGGGATCCCTTAAAGGATAACTGGAACAGGATACGGGTGCACCGGCTCCCAAAATGTCAGGCAGAAGAGCCACGGACACAACCAAGGGAGGCAGTGCCGCGGCACACACGGGGCGGAGCAGGGTAAGCTGAGGGACCCTGGGCATCTGGGGGTGGGGGTGGGGAGAGGAGACAGGAAAACATCTGACCATCCACCTCCTCCCCACACAGGGCAGAGGGCACAACTCAGCTCTGGCTCCACCCGCATCCCCATTCCAAGCTGTGACCACACAGCCCAGGGAGGAGAACACCTCCAAGATTGAGATAGGGGAACCCACCCGAACAGGGGAGGGGGAAGGGTGCCCACAAGGGCCATGGAAACTATGGGGAAAACCCGGTCACACAGCTGACAGTACCCCCGATCCCCACAGGACAGCGACCACACCCAGGAGCAAAGCACCATCGGGGAGACTGCTGAGAAGGGTCTCCTTGGCAGTCAGGTAAGGTAGGGGGGACACCCGGGGGGGAAGGGGGTGGGCCAGCCAACACCCCAAGAAGCCACTGGGGAGCAGCGGCACAACGATTCATCCAAATGCATTCCCCCCCACAGGACACCACATGCTCCACATGCTCCACTGCCACAACAGCCACCGGGTGGACCCCATGCCACATAGCTGGTCAGCCCCCCACATGCAGAGTCCTAAAAGGGGAGCCCTGGTCCAGCACGGAGACATTCCTCCGCATGTGGGGGGCTGAGAAGGTCCAGCATGACCTGGTGCGGAACTATAAGACCAAAAGGTCTATGAAAGCATCACCTAGGAGATGCAGCGGTTGGGGTACAACAACGATGTAATCCAGTGCATGTAGCTGGCAAAGGATCTGAGGTCCGGATATAAACATATCAAGGACAACAATCTCAGTTCCGGCCATGCGATGCGCACACAGGAGTACCAGGAGGAGCTGGATCGGTTCCTCTGCATGGATGGGGACATAGTGGCCTCCCGTATCCATGGCACCGCCTTTTCCAGGGGTAGAAAGAGGGCAAGGAAAACACCCCCCTGCCCAATCCCATGGCGCAGGGGGAGTCCTTGGCCCCTGGCGTGGCCAGCCAGGATGCGGGAGATAACAACTCCGTCCTAGAGGTGGAGAGTGGGAAAATCACCCTCCGCTTGCACCCCCGCAACCCACATGGGCAAACCCCACAGGGACAGGGGGTGCTCACAGAGAGGCCCAACCCCAGGGATGCCCCCCAGGAGGCAGAGGAGTATGATCCAGGTACAAGGCATGCCGACGGGAAGGTGGGGGGCTGGCCCATGGGAGCCAGGTCCCCAACAGGGACAAAATGCAAAATTGACCAAATGTTGCTGCCCCAAACAGCCCAAGGGGACATGGAGGTGTGGGAGGAGGAGGTCGTGGCAGAGGAGCCGGAGGTCATCCCATGGCCCTGCGACTGGGAGACTGATGGTAGGTCAAAACGGACAAGGCAACAGTGGAGGAAGGTGCCGGGGTCACACTAAGGGGGCAGGGGGTACAGCCATGCCCCCCAGGCCCTGGACAAGACAAGGACATGCATGGGACAGCTGATGGGTCAGCAAGGAAGGGAGGGGGGCCATGCACGCAGGCATGGTCCAGGAATGGCTCACAGGGGAAGGAATGGGTAGCCCTGCTAATTGATACCATCCCTCCTGTACACAGACGAGCCTCCCATTCCAGCATGGGTTGCTGTTGTCGGCAGTGCAGAGAGGAATCGGGAGATGCGGGCTCGCAACCGGCGGAGGAGGGAGGATCTAGGGAGGGAAGTGCTGTTGGAAACCAGAAGGTTGGCAGAAGCCCAGCTTGCAGAACAAGCCAGAACCAGAGAGGTACTGCAGTGGGAGGGGGAAAAGGACCGGGCAATAATTACTGGCATCCTCACCCAGTCCCACACTGAGCACCTGTGGGACAGGCGCCAAGCTGCTGACCTCCTCTGCGAGCAGTGCCTGGACAGACTGGAGAGGGAGAGGGCCCGTGTCATGCTGGAACGAACTGCTGAAAGGGCCTTCAGGTGCATAGATGTCACACTGGAGGCCCTGAGGCAGCAACCTGAGCATGATACGGGCCCCCAAGCTGTGGTAGGAGGGCCAACAGCCCTAGAACAGCAAGGTGCCCTCCAACAGGTGCAGGTGCCTCCTCCCCAGGACTTCTGCCAACCCTGGTTTCCACAGCAGGTGCCCTACCCAGGCCTTGCCCACAGGAGCGCTGTCCTCCCCATGGGCCCAATACAACACCAAGCCCCCCCTCCCTGGATGGGTCCTGCCCCTCCCAGTTCCTCTCAAGCATCCTCAACACCACCCCACTTGGGCTGCGATCCCACAGGAGCGCTGTCCTCCCCATGGGCCCAATACAACACCAAGCCCCCCCGCCCTGGATGGGTCCTGCCCCTCCCAGTTCCTCTCAAGCATCCTCAACACCACCCCACTTGGGCTGCGATCCCACCGACAACAATCCCTAGCGACCCCCCCACCAGGCCCGGCCGCCCCACAGGAGCAGGTAAGAGCCCGTATGGTGAGCTATCGTTAACAGGGGAGGGGGATGACCACAACTCCGAGACCGTGGGCCAAAGGGAGGGTATGCAAGGGAGCACAGCGTGTTGTGAGGGAAATGGGTCAGCCATACACTGGGCCACCAGCGAGCGCACATGAGGAAGAAGGAACAACTAACCACCCTGCTATGTAACCCTCTCACAGGTAGCAGAAGCCCTACTGTCCATGGAGCAGCCGGTGGAGGCTTAAGACCCAGAACCTGCCAGCCGACAGCCAAGGAGGGCTGCGGCTTAGATGGGCAGCGGAGAGCAGAACCCCGGTGGTGCAGCGAGAAGGGGATGCGGGAGACTCCGGAAGAAATAACCCCAACTCCTGTAAATATCCTCCAATAAACCTTTCTGAGCACTGCATACCATGTGACTGCTTTGTCATTACAGGGGGGGCAACCGAGGTGGGGTATGCATGTTGTGGGGTCGGCCCTTCCTGGTGCTGCATCCAAACACCGCATGCCTGGAAAAGAGCTGCTATGCTACAAAGGGAACCCTTGGGGCAACGCACTGTAGGATCTGCAGTGGTCCCAGAGGCCATGGTGGTGGGTACAACATGGCCACGGCGCTCTGCCATTGACAGTCCCCACACTGTGTGACAAGTGGTATGGAGCGATGCGGGAAAGGTTGGTTGCAAGGGTGGTACAAAAGTTTTATTGTGCATAGGTCAAACAAGCAAGGGCACTGCGGGGAGGGGGGGGGAAGGGGTCCCATACCCTAGGGTTGATTTGCTGCCTGCATGGCAGCTATGCGTCTACTAAGGGCCTTTCTGTTCTCCTACAATATCCTCCTGAAGGCCCCCCCTGGACACGCTGGTTCCGAGGCATGGGATTGGGTCTGTGTGCAAGGGGCGGGTTGTCCAAGGCTGCCCCAATCGGTCTCACATATATTGTGCAGAACACAGGCTGCAAGTACAAGGGTGTGCTGTGAGTCACATTGACTCCTGTTTAGCAGGAGGCGCCACCTCATCTTGAGCTGGCCGAAGGTCCACTCCACAACACACCTCGCCGATGCCAGGCACTCACTGAAGAGCACCTGCTGGGGGTGCAGGGAACAGGATAGGACCACATGAGTCATGGGGTTAGCGGATATGTGGGGTCCCCGATAATGACACGAGCCATGGAAACACCCTCAATGATGTGGAACATGTTGGGTGCAATCTCCCCATCAAACATCCTTGCAAAGAAGAAGGATGAGTGCAGGATCCAGGCATTGTGGCTCCTTCCAGAGAGGCCCGTGTACACATCAATGAAGAGGCATCTGTGGTCCACGGCAGCCTGGAGGTTCAACTAAGAATGCCTGCTTTTTATTCAAATAGTCAGTCTTGGCATTAGGGGGCTAGAATATGGGGATATGCGTACTATCTATAGCCCCTATGCAGTGGGGGAAGCCCATAACCTCGAAACCCCTGATCACTACATCTGGGTTCCGTAGCTGTATCAACTGCTCCATGAGGAGTTGCACTATCCGGCCGCACACTGGAGCTCCCTGTTCACTGTCGTGGCCCCCACACCGAACTGCTATCCCACGCGCCTACAGGAATCGGGTGTGGCTAGCCGCCGCACAGCCATCGCCTCCTGCATCTCTGGAGGCAGTGGGAAGCGCATGTTGGTCACGTTGTGGCGAAGGTGGGGGCCTATGATCTCACATAGGCAGGTCAGCAGGGATCCGTTCATCCTGAAGTTATCAGTCCACTAGTCATCCATCCAGGTCACCAGGATGTTCTCCCACCATTCGTTCGTCCTCAATCGCGTCCAGTTCATCCGGCTCGTCTGTAGGGTCACACGGCGGCCATAGAGGTTGACCAGCTACCTGGCAAGGATGAGGCTGACATGCTGAGCTGCTGCTGTTCCTGCCACCAATTCGCACCTGGCCTGCACCCTGTGCGCCCACCTCAAGCTCGTCACACGTCTCAGGTGGCTAACCTCTTGCGCCATGCAATGCATGTGAACCACGGGGTGAATGGGCGGAGGAGATCGTCCATCTGCTCAAACACCTGGTCCAGGACCCAGAAGCAGGTGTCCAGAACTTGTAGTAGGGTGGCGTGCACACTTGGTATGTCAGCATCTGGCATAGCGATCCCACCACCTTGTTGGATCACCGTGCACCACTTAACCCAACAAGTGACCCTGCCCCAGCCCTCAGTCCACTAATTCACCCTGTGAATGGATACCCTGTCTCCGCTGGTCACCCTGGGCTGCACCTGCACTCCCACACCCCTCCACCAACAGTCAATATCCCACGCATGCTGCTATCTGTTCAAACACGTCCCTACTGTCATACACCTTCAAGCTCACCTCACATGCCCTCCCTCTGCTCATGCTCTCGTTCTCACTCACGGTCCGCACTCTGCTCCGTTCCACTCAGCTCCACCCCACTCCACTCCAACCTCACACACAACACCACACCACTGTAGCGTTGCTGCCCTCGATTTATCACCACCTGGTTGTCTCCCTGTCTCCAATCAGGCTGGAATGTGTCCGTCCTGTGTGTGGGTTGTGGTTTCCCAGGGCCAAGGAGAAGGACCGCTATCAGCTCTGCAAGGCCACACTGCGATTAGCTGTCAGCCTCACCTTCATCCTGGTGCATTCCCTTCTGTGCACTGTCTACATCGGTTGCTCCTGAACACCCTGCTTTTCATCGGACCATGTCAGGCCGTGTAACCGACCATGTAGCTGATGGTCGGGCCAGGGATGAGTGGCCGGTGTGTGCCACCATGCTCCTTGGAACCCTGTGGCAAAGCAGCGATGTACAGATGTTGGTGAGCAACCCCCTTTCCATTGGTGATGGCTTCAACCTCCAGTTGCATTACATGTGGCTGTTGGGCCACCCCTTTGGTGGAACGGAATGCCAGCAGTGTGCAAGGGAACTCGGATTCACACCACTCTGCCAACCGAATCCGACACACCTGAATGCTGTTGTAGTGCCCTGGGAAGCAAGGGAGCTCGCAGCTGCTCGGCAGGTGGCAAGTCATCACGACTTTAGTTTGGCCTTTCAGGCTGGTGGTCCCCATGTCGTGACCAGCTATGCTGGTGTACTCCTTCGAGGTCATGGCTTTGAGTGCCCGCGCTCTGATTGCCCTACCTGCCTTGGTGAACTGGGCCTGCTGCCCCTCAATGTAGGTGGGCCACTCCTTACTGGGACGCCCACCCCACCGGAGCCGTCTGCCCCGAGAGCTGTGCTGAACCGAACTGATATCAGAGCTGCTGCAGTGACGGGTCATCCTTTCCTGCCCCACTTCCTGCTGGATGCCCATTTTTTATTTATTTATTTAAAATTTATATCCCGCCCCGCCTGCCCTCAGGGCCATATGCGTGCGCGTGGCTACCGTAGGGGCTGCTTTGCCTGGGAGGGCCTCGTTCAGGGGCCATTGTTCCCTAAGACGCTGGCAGCTGCCCCCTGATACATCATCCACAGCTCTGATCGTTGCATTGTCCCCATACCCATGATGGACAGGAGCTTATGTTTGCCCATGACCGTGTCCTCAGCTTGATGATGTTGTTCAGCGTCTGTCCTCTGTTTGAATCCACCTGCCTGCCGTGGGATAGTCAGCCTCAACGGCATGACTGGGACCCCTGTATGCTGTATTGTGTTATCCCTTGACCCCCGATTTCTTGCCTTAACGGCCTGGCCGTTCAACCCGCTATATACGGATCCATGTGGTTGGGTTCCCATGCTTGCGCTACAATAGACTGATCCTGTTTGCAATAAAATCATTGCTGTAGTGTTTAGGGTCTGTGTGCTGTAACTCGTTTCATGTGGGACCATTCCGCCACCACCTCCCAGGGCTGTGGCTGTCAACCTGTGTGTGGGCGATGGGCATCCAGCCATGTGGTTGAGGGGACCTCTGTATGGTGTGGAGCCGGCCCATCGGTGTGCATGGGGCTGTGGGGTTGCTCTGAGCACTTGCTGGGTGGTGGGTGTGTAGCCTGCCTTTACAGCATGGTGGTATGGAAGTTGGGGTGTGTGTGTGAGGTGTGCTCCTGTCGTGACCCATCTGTCACATAAGGGTGTGTGTGCTCCCGGTGTTCCATCACCTTGCTGTGTGTGATCGGTTGCCTCAGGGGATATCTGTTTATTCCCCTTTGTGGTTATGGCCTCGCAAGGGCATCCTGTGGACAGTTGCTATTGTGCAGGGCTCTGGCTACATGCTGGTAGCACCCTTGTTTAACTGCTACCCGTTCTACCTCCCGAACCCTCTGGTTTCCTCACCCCCAACCCCTTTGGATGGCTGTGCGTGCTACCAGGGGCTTTGCCACTGTGTCATCCAGTGTGCAGCTCTTACTTCCTATTGGTCCATCCACTATGCTATGCCGCCCCCTGGGGTGTGTAGGCATGGGCTCCCCCCATTGGGCTGCTTCCCACCTGCACGGCCAACCCTGCTGGAGCGTCCTGTGGGGCGGTGACTGGGTGGCCCTGGGGGTGGGATTCAGTGTGCTTGGACTGTGTTGTGGCTGCCACTGCTTCCCCCCCTTGGTTGCCGGCTCCCCATGCATCTCTCTCACTTTCTCCTTCGTTCTAGCCTCTGTGATCATCTTCCTGATGGTCTTGTGCCTCGGTGAGATAGCGGGACAGCTCCAGAGGGTGGCATCAGAGCTCCGGGCAGGGGCCTGGGTGTACCAAACGATACGTGAGTTTCCCTGTTAACGGTTGCCCCCCCTACACCCTTTGGTGTCGGAATCAGGGCCGGTGCAAGGGTACTGGGCGTCCTAGGTGAAACTTCAGCCTTACGCCCCCCCCCCCCCCGCCCGTGATAATATTAAAAAATGAACATTTTGTATTGGTATGAATATAAAACCTGTATTTACATATATATTTTACACAGGAAAGGAGAACAATATAATATAGATTGATTGTGCATTCTCATTGTTCTTTATTGAAACAACTCTGGGTGAGCACATCAACAACAACATCAACAGCTTACTATACTGACCAATATCAATATGGTTTTCAAAAATAAATAAATACGGAATAAATACACTGGGTGAGCACA
>QEPC01007437.1:189256-237931 GCA_003113815.1 Sphenodon punctatus | reverse complement strand
TTCATATTTAGTAAAAATAGCATGTGAGGAGCCACTCGAAGAAGAACAGAAGGTTGCTACCTTGTAAATAAGGTTCTTTGAGATGGCTCCGAACATTCTCACAAATACCCACCCTTCCAGCCTCGCATAGAATTTTTTCCTTCTATTTCTAGAAAGGGTTGGAAGGAACTGTCATTCTGAGGGGGAGAGCACTTTTTATACTACAGGAGCTTGAGACCATCTTGTGGCTATTATTTGAACAGGGTGAGCATGCAAAACCCAGTTGTGAGAATGTTGGAAGCCATCTCGAAGAACCTTCTTTACAAGGCAACAACCTTCTGATCGGCACATGGGGAGGAGTTGTTTGTAAACAAACAGCCTTATCTCTGCTGCAGTGTGAGCCAGGCAGCAGATGAGGGGAGGAGGGGGCATGTGTCAGTCGGAAGGGGGGGCCCAGGGCAGGGGGGTGGGGAACCAAGCCAGGACAGGTGACCGATTTATGTCCTCCTCCGGCTCCTGTCTCCTCTCAATTAATCCTTGGGGGCGGGGCTCAGCTCTGCAGCACGGTGCCCCTACAAGTTGGCACCCTAGGCAGCAGCCTAGTTTGCCTAATGGCTGCACCGGTCCTGGTCGGGATCCGTGGTTGCGGAGGCCTGTGGTCTGCTATACTGGCACCCTCCCTTTCCCTCTCTCCTGTAGTGCAGGTGCTGATTAACGAGCAGACCAGGGAGCAGGAGCAGGTGGTGCAACTCCTGCTCCATTTGCTTCAGCGAGTGCACCAACTGGACCGCGACCAGGCGGATCGCTGGTGCAGGGTTTGGGGTTGCCGGCCCTACTGAGGCTGCAGCTCCTGCCCACCGTACCTGTCTGTTCGAGCTCCCAGCGCTCGTTGCATGTTATGTTTTAATAATAAAGGTTGTTATTTTGGTTCCCCTTGTGTTTGTGTCCTTCCCTGGGGTGTGTCCCGCTGTATGTGCCCTGTTGGGTTTCCCTGGTGTGGCTGCCTGTCTTGGGTTGCCGCTGTTGGCAAGTTGCGTGAGTCTGCTCCTAATCGCTGGATGCTCTATGGTCTTGCACCTTGTTTCCCTGTCTTTTTTGCTTTGTCCCCTCTCTTGTGTTGGTGCTGTAACTATTCCCCCCCCCCGCCCCATTCATCGCACCCACCCATCCCTTGTGTCCCTCGGGCCATGGGGGGATGGTTGTTCATCCTCCAGGGTCATGCCCTGGCTGGTTCTCCCCCTCCCTTCCGTTATGTTGTTGGTCTCCCCTTGTGCCGCTTGCACCCCTGGCTGGTGCTTTGTTGCCGGCTGGTGCTTTGCAGCCATGTCCCTTGTGTTTGGGGCCACCTCTTGGATCTCTGCCCTCAGTTCCTGTCTGCTCCGTGGCCTTTGGTGCCTGGGCCCGTCTCCCCATCTGTCTTGTTCCTGGCTCAGTGTTATGTTGTCCAGGGTTTCCTATGTGTGGTCATACGTTGGGGGTCTTTGTGTGTGTCTAGGTATGGACCCCATCCATTTCAGGTCCCGCCTGTTCTTGTTGGTGATCTTGCTTGTTCCCTGACCCACTCCCCCAGCTGCAGTCCCCTCGCTCCCTTTACATCCTGTGTTTCCCAGTGTTCCAGTGTGCACGGCGTGGGGGTGGGCTGTTGTCTCTGGGGCTTGCAGCGCCCGGCTGTCTGGTATGTGTGCTGTGACCTGTGTGGAGCTGTTACTTTGTGTCTCCTGTCATTCCGCTCCCTCCTCCCCCGCCCTCACGGAGTCTGGCGGTTTGGGGGCGGTGCCTTGTGCTGTGGCTTTGTTTGCCCTTCCTCGGCCATGTTGTCATGTCATTGTGCTGGGCATGTTTTCCCTTCCGTTTGGTGTCTTAGTGGTTCGTGTAAACATCTTGGGTGTTTGCTTGGTGTTTCCTGGGGTGGGTGTTTGGCCGATGGGTGTGTGCCAGCCCCTCCCCTTCCTTCCCACAACCCCCCATGGTGGTGCCCATGTGCACGTCTCCCTGTTCAGTGCTGGTGGGGGTGCTCACCCACCCATCTCCACCCACTGACACTGCGGCGGCATCCATGTAAAAAAGGCCTATGTATGACACTGACACTGCAGGTTTATTCTTAAACAAATGTGAGAACTTAGTACATGCAAAAGGTGTAATTTTGTCACTTTGGAGATTAATTAATGTCCTGTCTAGGCACAGTGAAGGTAGTAGCAGTGCAAACCTTGTACCATCCATGTGTCTCAGCCTTGCTCTCAATTAGCGGGAAGGTAGCTCAGTAGCCATTATATTTTTGCATTGGACTAATAGGGTTGCCAATTGGAGAAGTTTTACTTATTGGGACTCTTGTCTGCTGGAAGGAAATCAAGATTTTAATAATGATCAGACAGTTAGTATGCTTGTTTGATTGTGACTTATATCAGGCCGAGCATAATTTGTTCTCACCCTTGTTCCATCCACACACTATCTTTCTTCTTGTATTTCAGCAGTAAACCCTTTGGGGCAAGCCACACCTTTACTACAGTAGAATCCACGTAATTTGAACTTGGTTAGAATCGTACAACTGCAGAGCTGAAAGGGAACTAACAAGTCATGTAGCCCCACTCCCTGCCTGGGGCAGGATACCCTATACCTAAAGTTTCCCTGACAGATGCCTGTCCAGGGGAAGAGAGGAAAAGGAAACTCCAGAGGAAGAGTTTCCACAACCTTTCTAAGCAGTTTGTTACACTACTGAACTATTCTAACAGTTAGGGAGATTTTCCTAATAATTAACCTAAACCTACTTTCTTGCTGTTTAACACAATTGCTTCTTGTCCTATCTTCATCGGCGATGGAGACAAATGTTCTCTGTCTTTTATTGCAATCTTTTAAGTACTTGTTCAAATCCCTCCTAAAAACCCACCTCTTACGCTCCGCCCTTCCTAACTCCTGCTAAGCATCCCCACCCAGGATTATCCTCCACCTGTTATCTGCAAACTCCCAACTTACTGAAACCAAACCAAGAACGTGTACCTGAGCTCTTGCATCCTCGTGAATGTTGCATCCCTTGTCTCTCCCTCTGTTCCCCCTTCCCTGTCTCCCCTCCCCCTGTCTTCTTTAGATTGTGAGCTCTCGGGCAGGGACTGTGTCTATCTTGTTCTCTGTAAAGCGCCAGGTATGTTGCTGGCACTGTATAAATGCTTACAATAATAATAATAATAATAATAATAAATAATTAATAATAAATAACGTTCCCCCCCCCCCTTAATCTTTTTTATCTAGGCTAAACATCCCCAGTGCCACAAGCCTTTCCTCATATGACTTGTGTTCCAGGCCCCTGATAATCTTTGTTGCTTTCCTCTGAACCCTCAAAGTTTTTCAGCATCCTTCTTGAAAGGTGGAGCCCCAAACTGATCACAGTACTCCAAGAGAGGTCTGACCAGAGCTTAATATACGTGTAACTTTCTGATTCTTGGACATGATGCATCTCTACAACCCAAAATGGCATTGGCCTTATTTGCAACAGCACCGCAGAGTTCACTCATGTTCAGTGTGTTAGATAGAATTTCCTTTCATTCAAACAGCTTCCCCCTTCACCCCACTACATTCTCCATCAATAAAATGGGGTAACGTCAGGGCTAGCCTTATAATCTGCAGGGTCCAAGATGAAAATAAAATGTGGGGCTATGGTGGGTGGCTCAAGACTCTGCAGGAAGCAGCCACCCCAGGTGTCAAAGTCATAGGTGGGGAGAGGACCCTGCAGAAATAGCCCATCCTGGAGCCGTGGGATGGAGCGCTGGTCCTGGGGCTCAGGCCGTTTTTAGACGATCGCGGCGGCACCCGCGCTTGTTTTTCAAAACTACCGGGAGGTGGGTTTACATGTGACACACCGCCGATTATGCGCATGTGTGGGCGCCGTGCATCCATTTCCGGCCGCGAGGTGACCGGGTTGCCGATTGAGGGTGGACATACGTGGTCGGAAATGGATGCGCGTCGCCCACACATGCGCATAATCGGCGGCAGTGTCACGTGTAAACCCGCCTCCCGGTAGTTTTGAAAAACAAGTGCAGGCGCCGCCGCGATCGTCTAAAAACGGGCTCAGTGGGGTCCCCTCCAACCGTGGGGCACTGGCCCTGGCTGGGATAACCCCATCTTCCCTGCTCCAATTTTCTGATAAGAGGGCTTTCAGTGCAGCAGCTTGGAGATAAGTGTGAAGAGTCTGTTAACATACTTGTTTTTCATCCCATGTAAAAATATATACATGTATCACATATGGGCCTCCAGATACTAAAGTGACACAAACAAAACCAATAAGGCCTCTTTTGCACTTTGCACAGGAAACCAAACAGCAGAATACAGAAAGCAGGCAGTTCCTCTTTCAGAGCTTTGTGATCCCTGTAGTGGAGTGTGCCTGACATCAGGGAGGAATTTTCAACAATGGCCACCTACAGAAGCAGAGTGTAAGGAGTTGGGCCTTGCCTATTTCTGTAGGATTCAGTAAACACGGTTGTTTTGACCTGATATTCCTGTATGGTCTCCTCACAGTTTTCCAATGAACAAATATGTACACACAGTCATCCATGAGATAATAATCATACTTGGTCTACTTTTTACCACACTGGGCTATTTTTGTATTGGTGACGTTGAGGTGAATTCCCTCAACTTCCAAAGCTATGCAGTCCCCTGACGGTGCACTTTTTGTGAACAAGCTCATTCCCCATCACGGACGTAAGCAGTTTTATTCTGGCTGCACCCAAACACTCTAAGGACTGGTTCTGTAAATACATCTCCCTTATCTGGAAGGAAGCAAGCCATGACTTCAGCTTTATGATTCCATGTCATTTTTGATTATGGTACTTATGGCAATACAGAGCCAGATTATAGAGATGGGCGAATAGAACGGAGTTCGGAAATTGGGTTCAGTTCAGTTCGGTTTGAAATTCGAGTTCGGCAATTCAGTTCAGTTCAGTTCAGTTTGAAATTTGAGTTCGGTTTGGAAGTTCGGTTCGGTCGACCGAACAGACCGAGTTCGGTCGAATTCCGAACTTCTGAACCAAGTTCGGCCATTCAAAACCAGTTTTTTTGATGTGTGTTGCCACTAGGGATGGGCAAACAGAACGGAGTTCGGAAATTCGGTTCAGTTCAGTTCGGTTTGAAATTTGAGTTCGGTTCGGAAGTTTGGTTTGGTCGACCGAACAAACCGAGTTCGATCCGAACTCCGGAACCGTGTTCGCCCATCCCTACCGGATTATCATGTCCTCTCCCAACCCACAGAAATGTGTACTGAGTTTATGTGGCTCAATGTGTGTGAGAGATAAAAAGAGAGAGGGACAGTGAGAAAAGGCCAGTCACAGGCAACTAAAATTAGCACTGAGAACTGGAATGCTGAGGCCTCAAGGGAGCATCATTTTAATGAAAAGGCTGGGGGAATGGGAACATAACCTCCCACTCATTCCGCTCCCTCTGAAGCCTCAGTGGTCCTCACTCCCCACCCCGTATATCTTAAGATACACACGGCTGGCCAGAAGGAATTTCCCCCTCATGCTGTCATCTTCCTCTTCTGTAGCTATGAAACAATGCAGCCTGGAATTCCTCATATAGCAGCAAGTTTCTAATCGGAAACAGGAAAAGGACATAGCTCAGCGTCCAGCCTCTATGATAACATGAAAATTACACTCAGATGCATAGCAACATATGGTAACAATTTGCATCCTTTCCCAAGAAAAGGACTTATTGGAGTTCTATATTAAATCACGTGCAATTTGTTTCCCCCCCCAAAGGAAGTCTCTATGGTACTCTATAAAAAATAAATAAATCATATTCTCCTTAATAATGCTTATAGAATTGCAGGGACCAGTAAATTTGGGGTTGTAAATCATCATGTGACCATAGCACATGGCCTTGGAATAAGAAGAGATGGAGTGAATTACAGGCAGGCAGCCTGTCCCCTATTAAATGTGATTATGGGAAATCTCCGAGAGCTATCCCTAACAGCCAGTCATAGACAAGGTTTGAAAAGATGACCAGTTGCTTCCGAGCAGCGCACAGTGGAATAAGAATACTCATACAGCACCTGCCGGCCTCCCACCCTTTTTTCAGGTTCAAAGTGAATTCCCTGAATCTCTTATCTGAGGTTATTTGTCACATCATTCTTGCCTTGAGTACCACTGATTTGAGTGGGACAACTTGTGTAAGGCAAACTGGGTATGGCGGTTTTGTTGTACGTTTACATATAGTAGTCCTGGTTATTGAGATTCTGAGGAGCAGCCCTAATTCATCTGCTAGAACTTGGGTGCAAAGAAGTCAGACACAGAACTATCAAGGCAGCGTGGGGGCCAGCATCAGCCCTGGCCAACAGCCGTGCTTGAATTGTCTAAGAGTTGCATATGGCTACCAAACCAGAGTTCACCCACCGTTGGCATAAAGGAAAGAGTACAGATCCCTCACCAGCATGGCCAAAGCTTTCAGAACTCAAATTCTGCTCATCACTGTTATCATCATAGTCAGAGTCCATAAAATCACAGATAGGTTTTTGAAGATGGGAAGAATGGATGTTATTCCTTACACTTCAGCTTTCTCTCTTGTTTGCTGTAACAGCTCAAAGTCCAAATCAATTAGCCACTATAAAATTAAGTTCAATTGGCCTTTCTAGACTTTCCTCTGAACATCATCAAGGGTGGGCCTCTAAAGGATTGTTAGTCTTTTTGAATACTTGAGCTGCAGCAATTCATGGTGTTGTCGCTTTCAACTAGGAATGAGTGAAGGGTCAGACATTGAGAAGTGAATTCAGGTTAGGTGTTGGTTAAGAACAGTGTACTTGTCTACCAAGGTGTGTGTACCACACTGTTTTTATAACAATTGTGTCATATTTCTGAAGCTGGGGAGGGTGCCTAAACAAGCACTGAGGAATGTAGAATGGAGGTGTGTGCTGTCCGGTTCTAGCTAGCTTCTGGATAAGGGACACTTGAACAGACATGTATCCTTTAAGGCAGAAGTGGGCAAACTGTGGCTTTAGGAAATTTTGCCCACCCCAGCTTTAAAGTTTTGCAGATGGAAACATTATGTGAAACATCTGTCAAGTTGGACTTCTAGAGGAGAGGAGTCAGTTTGCTATGCTGACTTCAAGATGTTTGTTGTTGGTCTGCCTATGGTTAAGATGAAAGGTTGTACTGATCCTCTTAGGCCTTGTACCCACACACACTTATCTGTGAGGGTAAACAAAATTAACGGCATGGTAAGCTTTTCTTTTGTATTCATGCACAGTCCACTACCCAGTTGTTGGGTTTAGGTCACTGAAGACTTGTTGGCATCTGATTGTCACAGACTTCTAACTTTGCTCCAAGCTAACTGGCTCAGCGTGAGATCGTCATTCCCTCTAGTGAAAGTCATTCCCTCTAGTGAAAGCCATGCCCAACGATGCAGAGCAGCACAGCTCATGCCACTGCAAGGGAAATGAATGATTACTGGCCATAAAAACCAACGGGATCACACCATTTGCTGACCAGGTCATGATCTGAATCAATACTGATATACTCTGCATCATTTTGTTGCTGTGAGGTCACACATAGTCTTAAAATGGGATTATATAAATTTTAAATAAATAAATAAATATATAAAAATAAATTACTCTGGGGAAAATGGGTGGGAACCACTGAATTAAAAAGGCTTCATTCAGGACTGGAGAGTGGTGAACCTCACCACCATGGGTGTAACTAGGGTGCAGCGGGCCCCTGGCCAAGAAGTCAAGATGGGCCCACTGCTCCAGTGGACCGAGGGGCGCCACCCGACTCGGCGGGCCTGGGGACGCTGCTATCAAACACACAAGACACCCAAAATGCAGCCACACTATTAAGTACATTATGCCATGAAAAGAGACATCTATATAACCAGTTGTGCCCCCATAATCAATTCACACTGTCCCCACCCCATAACCAGTTCATTTGCATCCCCGCTCCCCATATAATCAATTCACACTGCCCCCCACCCATAACCATTTCATTTGCGCCCCCGGGGCAGTGTGAATTAGTTATATGGGAGGCACAAATGAACTGGTTATGGGGTGGGGGTTTAAAGACAATATTCCTGTTAGCAATAACCTCATTAAGAAGAGTTAGTGAAATAGCACTGCAGTCACAATAATCTCAAAACCATATCTGCCGATTTTCCAAGATAGAATAGATATTGCTTTCATCCTAAATTCCTATGTAAGTTAGTATAAGTAAGACAGTTGGGAGAATATGGGCCTTTTTACATGGGCCTCTCATACCCATGAACATACAGATTTCTGCATGTTCATGGGTGGGGGAGCCCTGTGTGAATGGTGCGACGCATGCCTGCAACGAATGGGGGTGCGAGTGTGTGCTCGCCTAACACGCATCCCCATTCACCCCTCCTCCATCTCGTCCCCATGTATGGAGCAACCGAGGAAAATGGCGGTTGTTCCATGGGTGCGGATGAGTGGGGGGTGAGTGGGGATGCGTGCGCAGCTGTGTGCATGCCGTACCCATGCACCAGCATGCCCATGGACCCCCTACCTGGTGGAGGCGTGTAAAAATGGCCTGTGAGGAGCCACTCAAAGAACAGAAGGTTGCTCCCTTGTAAACAAGGTTCTTTGAGATGGCTGAAAACATTCTCACAACACCCACTCTTCCAGCTCTGTATGGAATTTCTTATATTCCTAGAAAGGGTTGGAAGGAACTGTCATTTGGAGGGGGAGAGTGCTTTTTATACTAGAGGAGCTCAAGACCATCATGTGGTCTATTATTTGACTATGATGAGCATGCCATACACAATCCAGTTGTGAGAATGTTAGGAGCCATCTTGAAGAACCTTTTTTTTACAAGGCAACAACCTTCTGATCACTCAGAGGAGGAGGAGTTGTTTGTTTACAAACAGCTTTATCTCCCAGTCCAATCTGGACACTAGGTTGGTGCTTAAAAGAGGTGTGCTCAGGCTGAAGGACAGAAGGGAAAAGTCCACATCATAGGTCTATTCTATGGATGCATCCTCTTTCCTTGAGGGCATGCAGGGACTGGATCCATGGGCCAGGAATTGCAAGGTATTGCATAATCACACAAGAAGTTACAATTCTGCTCTGAAGAGCTTATGCTGTCTGCAATTTAATTTGCAATTCATCTTCAAGCAATGCGATGAAAAATCTAGTGACACAGTTGTGAGTCCAACAAGGGAGAGCGGAGGTCTGTTAATAGGAGAATGCTGTGTTCCAAGAGTCATGAGTTGAATCACAGTCCTGTTTCTGCATCAGCTGGTAAAGGTGCCGTCACTTGGAGCAAACGAAAATGGCTCTGCTACATTTCCCTTCTGTGGTCTCAGATGAGGAAACTTTAGTTATTACAATGCCCTAGTTGACTTTTTTTGCACAACATTTATTATCACCTGTCATGAAATAGAAACCACACACATTTCAGTAATGAACTGCAATGTTCTTGAACTTCACTGTGGCTTCTTTCAGAGTCTCCTATATCCTCAGCTGAAAGGCTACATTGAACCTTCCTTCAGAAATGCATAGGAAATTGCAACAACATATATCCCTATATAGAGGAAAAGTATCTTTTTTCTCAAGTTCTGGAAGGACACCATTTCCTCGCATCTGTGTTAGATCACACACCAGTCCTTTAACTACTGACATTAATATGGTAAATTTGGAACGTACAAAGGCATTTTGGTTTTCTTTTGATGAATTTATTACCCTTAATGCAGGAAAAGCAAGAAGTAAGGGAATGGCACAACCCTTACTTCAGGCTGTATATCTGTCATCCTCTCATCTTTTGTCTAATACTGTACGTGAAGATTTATGGAGAAAAATTCCAAAACAGTGAGGAAACGGAAGCTCTGCCTTTTGCTCCATAGAAGAAAGGCCTCTTGCCTTGAAAGTTTTCACATCAGCAGTGCTGGAAATTTCCCAACCACTGCTGGGCTGGATTGTGGAGCTTTGCAGGAAGGGATTATTCTTGTATTGCTGAGGCCCACTGCTAGCTTTGGAATGAGAGAGTGTAAGTAAAATAGGTTGGCTGATCCAATTCCTAGCTGAGAAGTGTCTGCATCATAAAATAGCACTGCTACAACTGGCAGTATCAGGAGAGACAACAGATAGCGATGGGCCACAGAAGCAGAACTACTTTTTCACTCTTAGTGAAGGTTTCTACTGGACAGAGGCTCATTGGTAGGACTGTATAAGGAAGCCTCCTCTGATGCTCTCCATGCCATCCTTGAATATTTTGAAGGTTTTGACTCCAGCTTGAAGATCACTGCACTGGCACAAACTAAGGTTGCCACTTATGTATATTTTTCCAGGCCACTTATAAAAATACATGTTGCAGGACCTGCATTGGTGCCATAGGTACCACCATTGGTACCATGTATTTTTCATAAGTGGCCTGGCACTTCATAAGTGCAACCCTAGCACAAGCACAAGCCCCAGTGAAATGAATGGGGCTTGCACTGGCACAGTGCTTTGAGGCTCTGCGCTCTAGCCTTGTGTGCATGCCCTTATCTCTGCTTCCTTACTCTTAGCTCAGTCTTTCAGTACTTGAGGGTAGGAACCAGATCCAGGGGCCAGATCCACGAACTGGAAAGGGGCCACACAAAAGCTACCCATGGGCTACATTTGGCCCCCAGGCCTGAGGTTCCACACCCTGCGGTAGAGTGTTTCTTAGCATGAGGGTCTTGTAATGCAGTGGGTAGGGTTTATTTGGATACCTCACATTGCTAACTAAGTGGGGAGATTGCCCTATTGCAGAAAAGTGACAATCAGCTACTGTTCTCACACAGCAGTTCAGATTCAGTTCTCTTCTCTTGTTGGTTTCCAGACTGAGTTCCCTGGCTGCCAGTCAGTGGGGAAAAGTCTGTTGCCAAAAAAAGTACATTTCAGAAGGCAGTACCTTTCTGTGGATATTACTCCACAGTGATCCCGAGAGTGAAATTTTAAGCTGACCCCCCCAGCAAAGGAGCAAGACCAGGAGGCTGTTTTATTAGCAGTTGCTACTGGGGGCAAGGGAGCCCAGTCTTCAGAGGAGTGCACAGCATGTAGGAAAGCTAATGAGGAGTGACTGGGCTTTATGCCTTCTGTACATTTCCACAGGAAGCATTACAGAAGATGAAAAGAGGTGATGGTTTAACAATGCACACTGAAAAGTACATAGGTAAAGGGAAGGGATAATGTGGCTCATTTGTGTTTCAATGAGAAATCAGTCTAGAGAGAGAGGGTGGTTGCTTGTTGGCCCCACCAGTTGTAAGAGAGAGAGACAAAGTATTTCAGGTGGTCTCTTTTAGTGCAAGCTTTTGGGTCACACAAAGCCCTTCTTCAGGGATGTGGTGAGTTAGGCCCGCTGTGGACTGCTTTGTCATGCTTTGGCCTGGACCTCACCTGCATGTATTAGCAGGCACAGCCAGATGTTGGCCTGGAATTGCTGACAGCTAGCTCGGGCTAGCTAGCAGTGTTGACAGCTAGCCCGGGCTCTGACCTCAGGAAACCTCTGAAGTCACACCCCACCAGGGCCAAAGCAGATCAGAGCAGGCTGTCACATATGTTGCAAGGCCAGTATGCCGGCCCAGGTCAGGTCCCCCATGGCCAGCCTCCATGGCTCCCCATCATTGGCCACCATGGAGGCCTGTTATTGGGGGGGGCACTGGGTGCAGCGCGGGGGTGCAGCTGGACGGCCACATGTTGGGCATGCTCTCCACTCTCCCTGCGCCCCAGCAGTGGGCAACTCTGTTTGGTATCCCAACCCGGCCTGGACCATGTCCATCGTGCCTTCTTGTTTCAGGTCGGGTAACCGCAGTGTGGCCATCACTTCTGTTTTTACCCATTATTTCTGAAAACCCTGCTGCTATGAATGGAAAAAAGCAATGTGATATCACCACAAAATGTCAGGACCTTCACTTAATACTGAACCTTAAAGATGACCAGTCGCAGAGCCTCCTCTCTAAAGGATGCTGCATACAGCTGATCCAAAATGATGATAATCCTGTGCCACAACACTGCCGTTGGGTAAGTTCTTGTGGAAAGTGATCCCTTTAGGTAATAGACCCTTTGGTTAAGTCCCTGTAGGAGCTGGATCCTTTGGGAACAGTATAATTTAGGGGTGTGCATGTCATTTTCATTATTACAATAACGATAACAAAATTGTCGTTTTCGTTTTTGCAATAACAAAAACGACAACCTAGAATAATGACATTGATAATGACAACCAAGAATACCATGACAACCGAGAATACTGATATCGATAATGATATTGATGATATCAATAACGATATCGATAATGATATCTAATGATATTGATACAAAAACGATAACAAATGATAACAAAAACGATAACAAGAAACAAAAACGACAATGTTGTTATTATTGTTGTTCTTATTAGTGCTGTGGCAGTTGGGTTTTGTAGGGAAAATGTACAGAGGGGAGAAGGGAGTAGACATCTCGGAGTCTTAACAGGGTTGAACTCTTGAACTGTGCCTGTGTTGGGAGGGGGTATATATCCCTGGCCAATGAACAGAGCAAGTAGACCCCAGCAGTCTCATGGGATTCTGATTGTTCAATGCTTGCTGCCTCCTACAACCAATCGGGGGGCTCTGGGGAAGGGCACTGCAACCCTTTATAATGGGAGGGCCAGGTTTTTTCTCTCTGTTGTGTGAGAGCGCTCTGCTTGTCAGGTTGCATTTACAGAACTGTTGTGCTTCCACCTAAAAAATTCTCCCTAGCCCTCATTGTATTATTTATTTATTAGGTATTCCCAGCAACACCTTTCCTTCCTCATACTCTACATTTTACCTTCTCCCTTTCCCTGCCCTTCTGTATAGATAGGCAGTATAGATTAGATACATATATATATTATAGACATACAGATTAGATTAGAATAGTTATATAGATAATTGATTAGATAATAGATAATTTTCCTTTCCCCTTACCGTCTCCCTTAGATTTAGATAAATATTAGTTATGCACAGGAATCAATAATGATATGGATACCAAAAATAAAATCTTTGTTTGAAATGGTAACGATATCAATAATGATATCAATAATGATAATCGATACTGATAACAAAAATGATATAAAAAACAATACCAAAAATGATAACGAAAACGAAATTGTTGTTAATAATGATAACGAAAATTACATTTTTGAATAATGAAAATGAAAACAACATGGGGTCCTAGTGCACACCCCTATCCAGAAGGGACAGTCTCTGTCAGAAGAAGCAGTGTGCTATAGGGAGAAGCAAGCAGCTGGTGGTTGCTCTCCCCAGATTTGGGTAAGGGCCAAACTACCAGGAAAAAATACTGTTTGGGGGCAGCTTGCTAAAGAGACAAGAAGCAAATACCTTGGTTGTTTCTGTGGTAAGCATCAGAAGCTGAGTATTTAACAGGGTGAATAAGCCAATCCCAGAATCGAAAGGAGATAATTTAAGTCAACCTGATGGTGTGACCAGACTCTTTCTCAATGGAGAGCTGAGGCCTAGGTAGGGGTAGCTGAGGAAGGGCCTCACCTACTGACAAACACATAACTCATATTTTGCTTCAAATCTGTAAATCTCAAGCACTTTCTGAGGAAAGTCGGTATTAGGGTATCATTATGCCCATTTCAAAGGTGGGGAAACAAAGGCACAGGGAAGGGAAGTGACTTATTCAAGGTCACCTTGCAGGTCAGTGGCAGAAACAGGAACAGAAGCCACTTTTGCCAAATCCCAGACACAGCTTGTGTTGCTACTATTCAAGTACTGTGCACACCACTTTCTCCTTGGTCCCACAGCCAGACATTATCTTCTTCAGGATATGCCGAGAGATGTTTCCAGCCTCAATTACAGTCATGAGTCTGCTTCTGAACTCAACTGGTGTGCAGCCACAACATTGTGAGCCGCCTTAAAACCCGCTTAAAAATGTGAGGCATTCCAGTCATTTTAATTGCTCTGCATTGCATAAGCCAGAGACCAGTTCATACAAAGAAACAACAGAAAAATGATTTTCAATCACTCTCACTCTCTTCCCTACTTAGTGCCAGGCTCCAGTTCTCATTCCCATTTGAAGTACTTTGTCTACTTGAAATCTCTTTGTTCCAGCTGTTTAAAGCTATTGATGTATTTCAGAGCTGTTGTTTTGTTTTAAATACTTCAAGTTGGAACTGGCTCCAGCAGGAAAAAAGCAAACAAGTAACATGGGAAAGCTTATTTAAAGAAAAACTGAGTAAAATCCAGCCAGAAACTTCATGGAGTCCAGTAAGAATAAATGCTTTTACACAGAAGGTCAGCATTAGTCAATGAACAGGTATTTCTGTCTTCATGAATACAGTTCACATTTTCGAATAGCACACTGAATAATTAGTTCCTATATTCATTTACTCAGATATTTGGTTTTGGCTATTTTTGAATTTTGGTTCAGTTATTTTGGTCTCTTCGGTATATCAGTTATTTCATTTTGGCAATATTAATGGTACTGTGCACCACTTTGGTGTGCAATAGTTCTAATAGTGCCAAAGCAAAATAACCAAAATACTGAAGTGATTAAAATAACTGAAACAATTTGAAGTGGGCAAAACAATAGGATGATATATTTACCATGGATATTTGTTTTAGCTCTAATTATGACACTGCAAGTGTCCATGGGTGACAGCTCCCAACACTAATCTTCAAGATCTTACTATATACAATACACAGTCCCTTCATAAAATATGGTCTCTTCCCGAACCTCAACCAAACATACACAACCACTCCCTTCCAGGAACCCAGCCTAGGCCTAACTCCTAATTCCAGGCCTTTATGGCTTCATGGGTCTCCCCACTGAGGGAAACCACACTTTCCCATTCCCGCCAGTGAGCTCCAAACTTCCACCTACTGTTACTGGATGGCACGCAAGGCCCAACATCTAGTTCACCTGGAGAAGGCGCCCTCTAGCTCAACTTTCTACCTTGTTGTTTATCACCTCCTGAAGGCTTTTATAGCCAGCCATCCACCCAGTTACTCAGCTCATCATGTAAACAGCTAGAAGCCGCTTCAGTTTGTCTTTGCTGTAGAACCTGTGCCTGGATCATCTTAAAGGGTCAGTGGTGGCCATTTGGGGCATACTCTGGTAGTGGAAGGCAATGCAAAGTCGAGCTGAAATGAATGTCCATGGTAAATACAGTATTCAATGATTCTGTCCACTTTAAATCCTGTCCGACAGAGCAGATACGAACTACTATACATCACTGCTTTGTTTGGATATTCATTTTGGTTATCTGGGTTGGCTTTTCTGTTTTTTTCTGGACTTTTTGGTTTGAATAACTGCGTATCTGACCTGCAATGACAAAAAAAATCAGAAAAAAATCTGAAATGAAATATCTGAAATGAAATATCCAATCAAAGTGGATATGCGAATACACATTCCAGTTGTGGATATTATTCAGATGGCTATCTGGCATAATATTAACAAATACAAATAATCTTTTCAGTTGTAGTATATAGCCCTAAGCAGGGACCCGAGTTGACTGCGTTGCTGCAATTTGCAGTGATTTTCACAGAATCAGCCAATCCTGACCATGACCCGAGGGTACATAGGCCCCTGGAAGATGACTTGTGGGTGGGTGGGGTCTGAAGACCCTAAGTTTGCGTGAGGGAGGTGCTGAAATTCCAGAGGATTTGAGTTGTGTTTGATTAGCAAAGTTGTGATTCTATGTCAAACCTATTGCAAATTTGCTTCCCAGTATGCAGTTATGCAAATCAAGTTAATTATGCAACTATTAATGCTCGCGATGAATTTGCAGAATTTGGCTTCACTGGTTGCAGAATTTAAGATTTTTTGGTGCAGTCAACTCAGGTCCCTGGCCCTAAGACATTCACTGGTTGGCCAAAAGTGAAAGTACTAGCTAGAATCAGGTACAATTAAAGGGCTGAGCAAGTTTGTTTCTCTCTCCTTCCCCATCCAACAATAAAAAGCTCCCTCTCATTCACGTGATGATGACCACGCACACATACACACAGAGTTCAACAGTGAACCTCATCAGAGCCTCTACTCCCTCATAGGTGGTGCTTTAGGGTGTAGCAGTGGGTAGAGGGCAGTCACTGAGCATAGCTCTGGGACCTCTACCCTGTAGTCTTGGTGGCACTGTCTGCACCTGTTCTTACCAGGGAGTACATCTGGTTTGCCTGAATCTACCTCCCTAAGCTTGTGCAGGGGCCTAATAGTGATAGGGCTTGGAGAAGCACGTAGAGGGGCTGGACAGCAAAGCTGTGTGTGCTGCTGTAGCAGAATCTGTTGCTAATACTATGGGGTATGATAGCACCTGTGGTTCTATGTGTGCAGTGTAACTCTGGTCTGATAGCACCATGATCAGGGCATTGTAGTCTGGAGTCCCCATTTCAGTATCACAAGGCTTTAAAAGACATTGTTCTTTATCTCTGACTGTCTGTCAGTCAGTCAGTTCTCTTAATTCCAACTGGAACATGAGGCAATGATCATGGCTGTCTGGAGGTGGGAGTGTAATGAGGTGCAGTTACATGCCGTTGTCTCCCACCTCGCCTTGCACCTTTTGAGAGGTGTGATGTCATGACACTCAGAAAAGGATCATGTCACAACACTTGGAAAGGGGCATGGTCATGTTAGGAAAAAAGCAGGGTAAAATGGCTCTCCCACACACCCCAACCTCTTTCTGAATGTAATTCTGCTGGCATGCTTGGCAATGATGACCCATATTGTATGATCCAAGGATGTTGTCTAAGCATCGTTCCAACTGAGCAAGGTCTTTGTCCACTGTGATGTAAACATCCTGATTTACTTGCCCAGGGTGGTTTCCACATCAAAACCTTAGCTGATGTTTGCTTGCTGGTGGCTGCTTTGTTTGTTGTCAGATGCTGTCATTAGTTACCTTATGCTGTCACTAAACATTAAGTACCTTTCTTAGATATTTATTTACTGTCAAAACCATCCTTGTACTGTTGAGATTGCTTCTTAGAACTCATGTTTCAGAGCTATAAGGCAGCACTGATGTAACATTGCTGTTATATACTCTAACCTTATGCTGAGATTCACATTCTTCTGTTTCCATATGTTATCCAACATTACAAAAGTGCTACTTGCTTTCCCCATACAATAACTTCTTACTTTCTGCCAGTAGCTGATGTGAATCACAGAGGGCAATCCTCCATGCATTAGTCAAAGAGTTGACTGTAATGGATAAGAGGACTGCACCCACAGTCACTTTGAGTTGAGGATCCCTCTAACTTTTAAGATGCTAACTGGGCTATTTATCCTCAAATCCTATGTGGGCAGTGATGCTGATGCCACATGGGAGACTACATTCCAACCCTAGGATGGGTGACTTTCATCCATACCATCCATAAAGTGCTTTAGGATCCTATGGGATTACATATGCTATAGAGATGTCACAGGAGAGGATGATAATTATGATGTTTCCCTGTAACCTGAAGCTTAGGAATGAGGCGTAGTTTCACCTGTGCCTCACTTAAGCCCTTTTTACACAGACACTCTAACACCGATAAAATGGGTGTTAGATTTTATTATACATGGTACAGGGCAACACTGCAGCCCTGCAACATGGGCCCTTTTCACACGAGATGCCTCCACCCAGTTTCGCTGAGTGGAGATGGGTGGAGGCGTCTGTGTAAACACCACTTGCAGTGGGTGTAGGTGCATGCGTGCTCCTGTGCAACACCCATCTCTCAATCACAGAGCAACGGACTCCACTGCCGATTGCTCCGTGGGTGGGGGGCGGCGGGAGATGCGTGTTGCATGGGAGCACGCATGCACCTACACCCACCGCAAGTGGTGTTTACACAGACACCTCCACCCAGCAAAACTGGGTGGAGGCATCTCGTGTGAAAAGGGCCCATGTTGCAGGGCTGCAGTGGTGCCCTGTACCATGTATAATAAAATCTAACACCCATTTTATTGGTGTTAGAGTGTCTGTGTAAAAAGGGCCTTACAGACGGGCAGGTGACATGATTCATCTCTAACCTTGAAGAACAAGATCAAATGGAACTTTATAATATATATAGAAAGAACCACAGACCTGGCTTTCAAAGAGACCACAAGGAAGCTAGTTACTTATTAAGTGTAGCGTATGAAGCGCATTAGCATAAGGAAGGAATTAATAGAGACATTTCCTTAGCCTTTCTTTATGTGAATATAATATCACAGCTCACATACACAAGTGAATTTCTCTTTTTTTAAAAAAAGTCTCCAAAAGGGCAGCTTATAAAAATAGAAAATAGATCCCAACAAAAGACAGAATTCCCATTGTTAATGTAGCCTGCAACTGTTGCTGTGGGATTTCCAACTCCATGGCACAGTGTGAGGCAGTGGGGCAAGACATGGCCTGCAATTTAAGAGAAACAAAAGTGGCTCCAGATGGGACTGAACAGTATTTACTCGCTGCCACTGAACACATGAAGGCAGCCTGCAAGCTGGCACAAGAGTGGCTGTCTCAAGCTTATAACAATGTAGGAGCAGATCCTCAGCTGACTGTAAATCCACATAGCTCAACTGCCTATAACATGGGTTGTTTATTAAGGCAAGGGAGGGAGATTTTTGCCAGAGTGAACAGTTTAAAATGCTACAAACAAGCTTTAATGTTTTTAAATTGGAGTGGCTTTCTAATGAAAGCAGTGCTGGCCAATCCATTGGGCGAAGTAGATACTGTGTCCAGGATGGCCACCTTCTGAGCACAGCATCCAGGGAACTGTGTGACTCTCAGAGCGTTTTGTGTGCAGAGCCCTCAAACTCAGTCCCCAAAAGGCTGGCCAGAGGTCATCCCCAGGACTCCTCTTTCCCCATGATCAGCAGAGAGCAATAATCTTACCTAATCCATCTATCTATGCTGAAATGAGAATCAAAGAATTGAGCAACATTAGTGAGATCTCACTGGGCTCTCACTAACATTTCAAGAGTCTCACAAGATTCTCGATAAAAAAAACTGCAAATGCGCAAAATGGCAGGCCATTCTGTGTATCCATGGGCTTTTCCAAAAGGGGCAGCCACCCTGAGGATGTCATAATGCCTCTATACAAATCAATGGTGCAACAGCACCTCGAATATTGTGTGCAGTTTTGGTTGCCCCATCTCAAAAAAGACAATAGCTGAATTAGAAAAGGTATAGAGAAGGACAACAAAAATGATCAAGGGTATGGAAGGGCTACCGTATGAGGAGAGGCTTGGTAGGTTGGGGCTCTTCAGCTTGGAGATGAAACGACAGAGGTTTATGACAGAGGTCTATAAAATCATGAGTGGTGTGGAACTAATAAACAAGAAGCAGCTATTTACCCTCTCAGCTAGTACTAGATAGGGATGGGCGAATGCGGTTCGGAAGTTTGGACCGAACTCGACCAGTTCGGTCGACCGAACCAAACTCGATTTTTGAACTGAACCGAACTGAATTTCCGAACTCGGTTCTGTTCTCCCATCCCTATAAGATAATATTCCATTTAGTTCAATGGGGTTTGAATTTCCGAACTCTGTTCGGAAGTTCGGAGTTAGGACCGAACTTGAATAGTTCGGTTGACCGAACCGAACTTTTGAACCGAACCGAATTTCCAAACTTGGTTCTGTTCACCCATCCCTAGTACTAGAACTAGGGGACACTCCATGAAACTCATGGGTGGCAAGTTTAAAACAAATAAAAGAAAATATTGTTTCACTCAGCATATAATTGGGTTGTGGAATCTACTGCCAGAGGCTGTGGTAAGGGCCAGTACTATAGCTGAGTTTAAAAGAGGTTTGGACAAGTTTCTGGAAGATAGGTCCATTAGCAGCTATTAGCCAGACAGGATCAGGGAGCATGAGGGGAATTGGGGGAAAGCAACAGGAATGGATCCGCCATTGTGACCTGTTAGGTGCTTCTCCCAAGCCACCATGATTGGCCACTGTCAGAGACAGGATACTGGGCTAGATGGACCATTGGTCTGACCCAGTATGGCACTTCTTATGTTCTTATGCGCATGAGCAAAATGGACACTGAACATATGCAGAATGACTGCCCTTTTCCAAAATGGCAGTGATACTGCTAGTGCCATGTTGGAAAAGGGCTGCGCATGTAGAGAGCGGCTGCGGTAGTCATTTTGCACATGCACAGTTCTTTGTTTTTTAAATCGATATCAAAATCTCAACTAGAAATTGTCGAGATCGGGGCTTTTCTCGGTTCTCTTTTTTTCAATTCTCATCAAGAAGTTTGATTCTCAATGGGAAGCGAGAAAAAAATGCGATTGAGTTTCAGTCTTACTATCTCTCTAATCTATCTACCATCTATTTTTAACAAGTTAATTATTTTACCACTCATGGACACGCTCTGCTAATTACCTTGCAGCCTGACATCCGTTTCATTATTCCAGTGGGCCAATGTTAATTTCAGTGGAGCTGTGCCGATTTGCACCTGTTGAGGATTCAACATGCTTCTCTGATGGTTTTTAAATCAGTGATTCCCATTGTTGTATGAAACTTTATTGTTCAGTTATTGTTTAGGCTCTGGTTGCTATGTTGATCCCAAGTGTGAGAAAAACAAAAGACTAAGTAGTTAGCACCTTTCATGCTACACAGAGTTCTTATTCAAGTTGGTGAAGGTCAAAGGCTTCTACCCACTCACCAGTTGAGGCTGGTCCAAGAAAAGGTGTCATCTTGACTCCTTTGTTTTTCATCTCTTTTCCTATTATTATTAATTATTATTACTATTATTATTTATTTATCAGCTGTTTGGTGGCCAGAGCGAGTGTGCTCCTCCCCCCCCATCAGCTGCTTGGCAGCTGGGGTGAGTGCGTTCCTTTGCCCCCCCAATCAGCTGTTTGGCTGCCAGGGTGAGCATGCTTGTCCAGGCCTGATCCTTGGTCCCTGCCTCACTGTGGGGCTGCATGGGCTAAGCAGATGGGAGGCATCCCCATGGTCCACATTAGCCCAGGAGAGGCAATAGTAGCCCGCAATGTGTCACCGGTCTTCTCCGGCTGATGCATTGCATAGCAGCCAGGAGCCCGCCCCGAGGCAGAAGTGGGCACATATCTGGCAGCACCAGACCAACGGTCAGCTGGATCTTGGGCTAATGTGGGGAAAAGCGGCCTACTGTGGGATAACAACTCTTGTGGCCTTACCTTGTGACTCCATTATCATTCTCATTTTACAGAGGGGGAAATGTGGCTGAGAAACAGTGACTTGCCCAATGCCACTCAGTGAGTTAATGGCTAAGAAGGGATGTGAATCTTGGCTCTCAATCCAACATTTTATCCATTTGGCTACACTGGCTCTCAGTGATGAGATGAAATGGTCGAATGTATTTGTCATTTCAGAAACCGTTGCCCCTCAGCATTTAGCACCCTCAAACTTTACTTTCATAGGTAATCAGAAGTGGAGAAAGCATCCATTCTATTCTTTTGTGATCTCACCTTACATTTACAAAGCACCTTGCATCCAGATAGATCCCAGAGTGCTTCATAGACTGTGCCCAGGAACCAATTCAGCCAACTCTGGGATGGAACATAGCAACCATTCCAAGCTAGCAACCCTACACATTAGGCTTTACAGAATGAGAAGTGAAGAGCAATGTGTCCAAAATGCATCTAAACTGTAGTTGGAATTTATAGGGGCAGAAGATGGATACCTTAGATGGAATGTAACCAGAAGCCCATGATAAGCAAATAACCCACTATGGCGGCACCTCAAATGCTTTGACTATCATAATAACCCAGGAGTTTAGCTTTTTTCCCTTCCAAAAAACCTGTAAGTCCAAAAGCCCATCTCTGGCTGCACAGTGCCCCCTAGCATTGCGTTGAGAACTTGAGACATTAATCCTTGGAAGGAAAGGACATTCCAAGGGAAACCCATGTGGGTGAGTAATATACAAAAGCAACATATTGAGTCACCCACATCCACAGACATGGGCTTCCCTTGGACATTTCTCACTATCTATTGAACTAGCTCATCCTGCATGTTAAAGGGACAGAGAGAAAGGGGCTTTATTGGGGCTATTTTGGAGTAAGTGGTTTGTGGATCCTGGCCAGATGATGCTTTTTACTGAACCCACTCCTGGTGTGGTGAGCAGGAGTAAGCTTTTGAGCACACATTAAAGCAAAGAACATAAGTATCTTCACTAGTGCAGTCCTTGTCTGAGGACTGAGGACTTGTTCAAATGAGGAAACAATCTTGGAAGAATTGCCCTTTATCCTGGGGTAACTGCAGAGCATTTGCACAATGTTACCTTGTGGGAATTTGCAAGCAAGGTTTGTTCACATAAGTAGGTGATAAGTTGTTAATCAGAAAGAACATCCTTAGGGCTATAAATGACTGTCCCCTTCCCATATCTGTTTGGACAAGCACAGATGCAAGTTAAAAGTCTCTATATCTGATTATTCAGACTTGCTAAAAACGGAAACAACCTCAACTTTTTCTTGATACATTCCACCTTTGCTCATGTGAACACAATTGAGAGTCCAACGAATTGTGGGATTATTCTCTTGTATACCTACGCAGGCAAAGCTTAACCAAAGCTTAACCACTGATCATTAACCAGTAAATGACCCCACTTTGACTGGGCAGTGGGTCCTGTCTACATTCTGGAAGTACACCTACTCTGCAATGCAGGAGCCCATTTTTATACTTTTGGGTAAATTTAGCATGGCCAGATATGCACATTTTAGAGGACACTTATGAGAAATGCAGGCTGCAGAGCTGCATTGGTGCCACTGCAGCCCTGTAACCTGTATTTCTCATAAGTGTCCTCTAAAATTTGCATATCTGGTCACCCTGGGGAAATTAACCCAGGGTAGTTTGTCAGCCAATCTGAGGAAACCCAGATTTCTTTTCTTTAGTGACATACTGCAATCCAGTTCTAATAGTCTCATATGAGGATTGAGGTATGCTTTTTAAAATTACATTATTATTTTTTTGCACAAAGGCTAAAAGTTTTATTTGAGAAGAGCTGAACATTGCTTTCCCCCCATGATCTTTCCCCCTTCACATCCAATGTGGTCCAATGATCTAACCACTGGACTGGGAGACAGACCCACCTTTCTTAGCTCTCCCCCCACACCCATCTGATGTGCGATATAAGCAAATCACTTTACATCACTGTGCTATTGTGTCCCCAGAAGAAGTACTGCGGTTCTGGAGTGCCCCTGGACCTCCAAGCCAACTGTATCAGGCTCAGCCTGAGCACAAGGGGATAGAGAATAAAACTGAGGAGGTCATAATGCCTCTATATAAATCAATGGTGTGACCGCACCAGAATATCGTGTGTAGTTCTGGTCACCCCATCTCAAAAAAGACATAGCTGAACTAGAAAAAGTACAGAGAAGGGCAACAAAAATGATCAAGGGCTCCCGTATGAGGAGAGGCTTAGTAGGTTGGGACTCTTCAGTTTGGAGAGGAGACGACTGAGAGGAGATATGATAGAGGTCTATAAAATCATGAGTGGGGTGGAACTAATAAACAAGGTGCAGTTATTTACCCTCTCAGCTAGTACTAGAACTAGGGGACACTCCATGAAACTCATGGGTGGCAAGTTTAAAACAAATAAAAGAAAATATTTTTTTACTCAGAATATAATTGGGTTGTGGAATCTACTGCCAGAGGCTGTGGTAAGGGCCAGTACTACAGCTGAATGTAAAAGAGGTTTGGACAAGTTTCTGGAAGATAGGTCCATTAGCAGCTAAGCTATTAGTCAGACAGGACCGGGGAACATGACGGGAGCTGGGGGAAAACAACAGGGAATGGATCCCCCATTGTGACCTGTTGGGTATTTCTCCCAAGCCACCATGATTGGCCACTGTCTTTACAGTTTATTGATATGTAAATATTGGATGAAAGCGTTTTCCCTGATGGCTTAAGTTTTTATTTTACTGCTGGTCATTTTTTGTATTTGTTATCTAATTGACCAAGTGACTGATTGGCCCTCTGAAAGGGTTTTTGAGATTGTTTGATTACTGTTAAATTATGTTTTTGTACAGTTACCTCTGTATTCTTAGATTTGCCAAAGAATGTCATCCTAAGAAAAAGAAGTTTGACAATACCTCTGAAGAGGACAGTTTTCCCTGGTGAAACATTGGGATCTTATTGTTATACTTCTGCGGGTGATTTATGGGGCATATTTAGAAATATTATTGCTTCCCCATTTGGACCTTTATGTGCTTACAAGCTTGAAAACACAGGTTTTGGGGGGCTCAACCAGAATTCATACTAGAGTTAAATATTAAATATTATGAACAACAACATAGCCAGGTTGGAATGGGCCCTGGTCCCTAGTGCCAAAGATGGAATGGGCCCCCTGCCCTCATTGCCAGAAGGGAGCATAGGCCCCTCAGGCTTATAGGCCTCAGTGCAACTGCTCTGCGCTATTATAGCTTCTCCCTTGGCAATAATATCATACACTATAGACAAAAATATTATAAAAGTATACACTTGTGGGAAACTACCACACACAGCCTGGCGGACTAGTTATATCCTAATTAACACAAATGCAGCTCCCATTAGTCCAGTAGCTGTTTATGTATGAGTCTAGGAGGACTTGCAAGGAGAATAGCAGAACGAGAGAGTAGTCATATAGTATTGGGTAGCATGGCTACCTGAACACCATCACAGTGATGGTCACTTGTAAGCAAAGCAGCAGGGGCATATCTCTATAATAGGTGCAGCAAGTGCAGCTGCACCAGGGCCCACAGGTCTGGAGGGCTCACACACATGTGCACACTGGAGTAGATTTCCCGAAGAGGAGGCCCATTCCGTCTTCTGCACCAGGGCCCATTCCCACGAAGCTACTCCCCTTCAGGGGAGTCTTGCCAACAAGCATTCCTTTTCTTCTTTAGAAGTCAATGGATTACTGCTCCAGGTTACATCTGAAAAAAGAAACTAGTTGCTGCAACTTTACAAAACTAGTCCAGGCCAGCTTTAATCATAGCCGACCACTTGAAGTCCCATTCCTTGGAGGCCTTGTGTAACTTCAATAACTCAAAGCCTCATCACCATTTTTGGCAGGAGTACAAGAGGGGAAACAACTTATTTATTTTATTTATTTATTTATTTTTCAGATTTATATCCCGCCCCCTCCTGCAATGCAGCTCGGGGCGGCTAACAACAACAATAAAAACAATTAAAATTCATTTAAAATATAAATATAAAATACATCAATAAAACAGGGCTAGAAAACAATAATAAATAGATAAATGGGCGGGGGATTAAAATCCCCCCCCCCACCCTCCCTCCCAAAGGCCTGGGCAAACAGCCAGGTCTTACAGTTCCGCCGAAATGTCAAAAGGCTTGGGGCCAGGCGAGCTTCCTCCGGAAGGGAGTTCCACAGCCGCGGCCCTACCACCGAGAATGCTCGCTCCATCGTGGCCCCCCGCTTAACACGGGGGACCTCCAGGAGGGCACCCCCGGCAGACCGCAGGAGCCGTTCCGGGGCGCGAAGGGCGAGGCGGTCCCTAAGGTATGAGGGGCCAAGGCCGTATAGGGCTTTATAGATCATCACTAGGACCTTGAACTTGGCCCGGCACACTATCGGCAGCCAGTGCAGAGCTCGGAGCACCGGTGTAATGTGCTCCCGGCGACCCGTCCCCGTAAGAAGACGAGCCGCCGCATTCTGCACCAGCTGCAGCCTCCGGGCCAAGAACAAGGGAAGCCCCACGTAGAGCGCGTTGCAGTAGTCGAGCCTCGAGGTGACGAAGGCATGGATGAGGGAGGCCAGGTCCGGGCCAGAGACATACGGACGCAGCCTACGTACCAGGTAAAGCTGGTGTATCCCATCTTCTCCACTTTCCATTTCCTCTGTCCGAATCCCATCTTTGAACATAACAGCAGCACCAATCGCTTCTCATGATTTACATAGACAAATATTGTCACACACACATGCGCACATACACACACGATTTCAGAGATGGGGAAAATGGAAAGTAGAGGGGTTAAGTGATTTGCACAAGACCTCAGAGCAAGTTAGGCAGAGCTGAGATTAGAATTTGGGAGTCTGTGGCTAGGGCTGCCACCTCCTGCAGTTTGATCTTGAGAATCCCATAATCCAAAATGGGAGTTTCAGTCAAACTGCAAGAAGTGGCAAACATATCTGTGGCTCAAATTCTCTCCTGTTCTTATACCAGTGTAAATTCAGAGGAATTCCTGTATTGTGCTGAGGAGCTGCTCAGTTGTCTAATCATGGTAGTGAAGTCAATTTCATGCCCTACCTTAAAACTGCAAGAAAAGTAAAAGGGCCAGATTCAGACCTTATTTTTGTGAGTTCATTACCACTCGTAACTACCAGTTTCAATGCAGGTACCTATGGTTTACTCCAATGAAACTAGGGGGCATCTAGACACATACATTTGTAGCAGTTTAGCTGCATCAATTTAGTTAAATTGGTATGGGATGAATGGATGCTCTCTCTTCAGTTTTAAGTGTTCACACTGTTTAAAAACCAATTAAAGTTAAATCCATGCAAATCTTTTGTACAGAAAAGCCCTCATCATGGTTTGAAAGTGGCTGATTTCACATCAGCTTAAACCTGTTTCTGCTGGATTTAGGCTAACTTGAAATTTAGCTGAAAATTTTGCCATTCCCTTAACTGTGGTCTTGTGACTGCTCCATCATAATAAATCTGGCTGAACTGGAAAGGGAGTGTCTAGTGAAAGAGGCTGGGCCTTTTTCACTAGATTAAAATACTTAGTTGAACTGGTGTAACTATGTATGTATGCAAACCTTGAGGCTAATGTCTAGCCTCACGGATTCTGCCTAAAACTAGATTCCAAACACTCAACTTGAATTCTTGCTTGGGGTTTCTCAGACTGTGAAAGTGGATTTTGAACCACCTGCCTTTTAAGCATCGAAAGTGTTCTTCTGCATGGATATAATCCTCCATGATATACCTGCCCCAAAATTATGCCATACCAAATTGCTGGGTGTTCTTTTTTTTATACAGCCAGTACAACTAATGGCAAACAATTTCCCACCTAGGTACGTGTGTGTGTGTGTGTGTGTTGTTATGGCTGAATTATAGAATTACAACAGAAATGAATGAGGTTTGCATCAGTGACGTGCTCTGAGGATTGGTCTGTTAGCCTACTATTTAGAACCTTAGGACAGCTGGTCTCTGGTCTTTAATACCAGCCTAACGTACAACTAGGAGGAATGCTTAAGTCTTGTAAACCCCAAGGATAGTACTTTGATATTATGTACAATGGTTTGATGCTGTGATTAATCATCCCATAGCCCCTGCCTCTGCAGGATAATAAGGCTGCTTACATCTTAAATCTGGCAGTTTCCTTTGCTGCAATCTCAGCCCTACTATATGAGTTACATTACTGCAGTTGAGGGAAATTTACAATTCCAAAAGGGGATAAAGGAAAAGAAAAAAAGACAGGACTTCTCTGTAAATTGCACTAACATTGCACTGCTAAGATATACAGCAAGATTAAGGGCTGGGAGTGGCTGGACTGGCATAACAGCCCACCCCCACCCGCTCCAGTTCAGCTTTAACATTTTACTTTATTACCTCAGGATGACTGGGAGGCTTTGGGTGGAAGGTTATATAGATAGGATTAAATAGCACAGCAAGAAATCATGGTTTACAGTTCCAAACAGAACTTGTCCCCCTTCACTGCCCCCCCACCCCCACCTGCTGTTTATTGAGGAAGGAAAGGAAATGGGATATTAATTCTCTGCTGTATTCTTTTTCTTTGCTGAAAAAAATAAGACATTTTAAAAATATTTTTTCTTCTTGTTGTTTAAAATTAGCTTGTAGTCAGATGTGATGTTTTGCAGGAAAATAATTAGATTTTACTTTCATTTTAAAAAAAATAAAAAAAAAATAAATCTGTTTGTTGGGATTTGTTTTCTCACATTTTATCCTGCACTGAAAAGTGGGGGAATATACATATATGAGTGAGACCCAAGATGCATTCTTATGAAACACTTACACAAACACATATTTCCATGGGACATTTTCCCCTATAAAGTGGCCCTTGGGAATTCTGGAATACCCACAGAGCATTCACACAGGCTGTGTTTGGATGCGGTGTGCCCACCCAGGTCTATCCATCCTCCACGGACCCAGGCACTCATCTGAAGGAGGTGTGGGCGGAGATGCACTCCTGTGACCCATGCACCCTGCCCCTGCCCGGAGCAACCCAGGTTTTTCCCCGTTGCTCCTTGCGGGGGCATGAATGGGAGGTGCGTGGGTGTGGGCACACACCGACTGCACACCCATCCTCTGTCATCTAACACCCCCCCTCACGCACATGCACATGGACCTGCCTCTCAGGCGGGTCTGTCTAAAAATGGCCATAGCCACACGCTTCTAGGGGCTGTTGTGGGGTGGTTCTATCCTGCTTTTGCCCCAGGAAGAACCTTTTGTGTGAACATGCTCAGGTTAAATGGTTCTTGTCTTGCCTTGCCTCTGCTTCACACAGATGTTAAAGTATACCGAGAATGCTAAAAGTATACAAAGGGCAGAACCCCCCCTCCCCAATCCAGTGGGTGGGTGGTGGGTGGGTAGTGTCTTGTGTGAAAATGCCCTGAGTGGCACAACTGTGGAGCACCCACACAGCTGGAGTGCATGGGGAGGGATTCTAATGGGTGGCTCCCAGCGTGGCTACCGCGGCAGCCTCCTTGCACTCCCCCTGCAAGAAACATGGGGGAGGAGGAAATACACTGGGCTGGCCTTTGAAGTGACATGCCACGGCTGTGAGTGCTGGGGAACCAGGCTCTCCAGTGTTTGTGACTTGCAAAGGCCGTGCCTCTTACTTGCAGTGCCTCTGAGCGGGGGACCAGTCTGCTGGCGTGGATGGCTGCCCCACTTCATACGAGCCAGGGATCCATGGGTGTCTGTTGCCACACACTTTTTCGGCTTGCCCCACATGGCGCAGTCTGGATTTTTTGGCAGTGCCCCATGAATGGCCATGAGTAGGTGCTGCATGGCCCATGGGAGCGTGCATCCCCCGGCTCCATCTTCAGATTGGATGAGAGGTTACTGGGTGGCCATGCCTGGTAGCATCTCATTTGAAAACACCCAGAGGGGTCAGTAGGAGTGCCAGATGAAAATTTCAAAAATAAGGGGCACTATTCTGTTCTACAGAACTATGGGGTTCTGAAATAAGGGCGTCCATTATCTTCTATGGAGCTGTGTGGTTCTGAAAAAAGGATCAGCTATTATCTTCTACTATAAAGCGCTTTGAGCACCATTTGTGGGGCACTATAAAAATAAAATGTATTTATCATCTTCTATGGAGCTGTGGGTTTCTGAAATAAGGCGCATCCATTATTTTCTGTGAGGCTAGGGTTAGGGTGGGTTGGATTTTTAAAACATTTTTCGTGGCATGCTGTTTGTATTTTGTATGTGTATTTTTAAAGATTTTATAATTGTGAGAGTCACATTGTTTTATATTTTTATTGTATTTTTCTGATATTGGGTGATTTCAGACGTGACGGGGCGCCTATTGGCCCCATCACGGAATCACCTTTTGCTTCCCCACCGGAATCAAACCACCACGTCCAGCAGACGTGCCGGCTGATTCCGGTGGGGAATCTGGGGGGTGGGGCTGCGCGGCACAACACAGTGCAACATGTGGCCACACAGCCCCGCCCCCCCCACTCCCTCAACTGCCCGCCCTCCTGGAGACGGACGGGCGCAGCAGCCAATCCAGCCGCTGTGCCACATTCCGACCCGGGATCTGGGCCATGGCCCAGAATTGGTGGCGGTAACAGACGTTACCGTCCGCCAATTCCGGGCCATGGTTCAATTAACCACGCTTTTGGGGATGGTGCCCGGACCATCCTTGAAAGCGTGGTTATTTTGCTCACCGCCGGTGGCTCACCGTGGTGAACATCTGGCGGTGAGCAACCAGATGTTACGGGACCATTCACCACCCCGGGGGATTCACCGTGGTTGAGTGTGGTAACGTAACGTCTGAAAATACCCATTATTGTTCGCCGCCCCAAGCTGCCTGAGGCAGGATACAAATTTATAAAATAAATAAATAAATAAATAAAATAGGCTGTGGGTTTCTGAAATAAGGGACATCCATCCATTATGTCCCATGAAGCTTCAGAGAATTCTGAATTGAGGCATGCTTATTTGTTCTGTGGGGTTCTGAAATAGGGAATGTCCCTCTAAATAAAGGTTATCTGGCAATCTAACAGCTGATGGGTGGCAACAGCACCACCAGTCTCCAGTACCACCCCACATCAAACTTTATCCAGGCACAGCCAGGGTCTTGCAGAACAGCAGCAGTGATGGCGGTGTCAAAGCTAAGCACTGGCATGAAAAGGGGTGCTGAGGCTTGGTGAGCCCTGGCACAAATAATTCCATGACCCCAGAGAGCAAGGAAAACAATGCAGAGTATATTCATACATAGCCATCGGGATTGTGAACCCACCTGAAGATAGTGGACCTCATTTGGGGTCCCATCGGAGAGTTCCAGAATCTGCCTACGGGCCAGCTCAGCTCTCCCTCTAGGCACCAAAGTAAGAAGCAGACTTTCAGAAGCTCTGGTCACCCAGCCAGTCCCACTGTGGCACCTTTGGGTAGCTCACCTAGAGAGAACCCAATGCAAATGGGCATTGGGTTCTGTTTGGAAATGCAGCACCATAGTGGGCGCTCAGCTCCTTTGAGAGCTGTGGCTCACTGTGTACCTGCTTGTGATCACCCTTGGGGAGGCAATAATCTATTGACTACAGCGTCTACCTCCAGCCCCAGAGGGTGGCATTGTATAGAGGAAGCAGCTGCTCAGAAAGGGGGTCTTTGCTGGCCGGGTAGCAAAACGTGTTAACCTCTTCGTTCCCCCTGCCCCGTCTTCCAGAGAACTACACGGTTCCCTTCTGCTCAGATCCCGATACACTTTCAACCACATTAGTCCCTATAAGGAGTTGAATCCCTTGCTCCGACCCCGCCTCCAGCTCTTTTGTAGCCGCTCCCGATGAGGTAATGCGGGGCTCGGATTGGTCGAGGGGGGCGGCACCCCAAAAGCTCGAGAGGGCGCGATCAAGGCTATAACTCCCTGCACCAGCCAGGAGGAATCCAGCAAAAGGCGCCGAGCCTCGAACTTGTGCAGCTGCAAAGTGACTTTAGCAACTCCTGCATTACTGTGCCGAGAGCAGCAAGCAGAGGAAGCAGAGGCACCATTTGAAAAAGAGGCGTTAGTAACACATTAGACTGCCACCCGTCCCCCTTCAGTGCGTGCAGAGCAACTTTGGGTCAGCATCAGCAACAGCAACATGTCTGGGTGGCTGAGCCTCTTGTTGCTTCTCTGGAGTTGGAGTCTGAGTGATTTGATGGTGGAGGCTTGTACCTGCGTCCCTATTCATCCCCAGGATGCTTTCTGCAACTCTGACATTGGTAAGCGTCCCCCTTTCCTATTCCATCTGCAGCTTCTGGTGCTAAACTTTATGTACCAGGATTTTAGTTTCTCATTGAAAATCATTTGGAAGATGCACCTTTTTTCCCCCCCAAAGACGCATATAACTTTTGCACTGTGTTAAGTGGGAGAATGTGTCACCGTTTTATAAGACTTGTGTTGCTTTTTTAAAATGTTTCCCTCTCTTAGCGATGTTGAGTTTCTTCGCAAGATAACCAATAAAAGTTAAAATACTTCTTTACACACACACACATAGACACACACACCCTTCTCTCATACACACAGGCACACTAGCAGGAATTGGACTTAAAGTTGGTTCCACTGATATGTTTCCTGACGTCTAGAAAGTTCTCTGATACAGTATGGGGACTTGAGGGGAATCTTTGCTGAAACTTTGAAAGGTAACTTCAGTATATGAAATGTGGGAAGAGATGCTTAAAGGTTTAACCAGTCCCATATATTTGGGAATCTAAGGACCTGTTTCCAAATTACTGGATTCGTTTCCCCTTATTTCTCCCTAGTCCCCATCACTTGCAAAAGTAAGTTCAGTTGTTATTTCCTATTCAATTGCTTAAAACCTAAGAGTGAAGAAAGACCTGTGCCTAAAAGATATATGGCATCTGTGATTACCCTAAGAAGGGGGGTGTGGGGTGTGTGTGTGTGGTTATGGTGATTCCCCTCCACCCCTGAAATCCTGGAGGATAGGAGTTTTTGGGGGGAAAATTAAACCTTATGTGGACTCCTCCCCCCAAGACTGCATTTGTCGCCAAGAAAAACAAGTCTTGCATAATTCCTACAAGGGACAAATTAGAAATTGTAAAAGTGGCTTATTATTTCCTTCAGAGAGACAAAAACAAAATTGAAGGTGTATGCAGCCAGAATTTCCTTCACTACCTCCTCAATTGGTTCTGGTGCCAAGCAAATAACATAACAACTAAACAGGACAAATTCTCCCAAGCTAAGGAACTGCTCTTGGCAACCTGAAGGTTGTAATTCACACCAATTAGCAGCCACTGTATTTGCAGGCTCCATATGCCCATAACTTTAGTGAAAGGTCAGAGTCAAAGATACAGTAGACAACAAGTCTTTATAGCTTTCTGCATGCTGCACTTGGAACTCAGCAACTTTAGAAATGTTTTGTCTTTTGTGAAACAATAAGAAAGTGGAAAAGTGTGCCAATGAGATGGTGTATAGGATTAAGTAAAGATTTGAAGGATTAAATACATTTTCACTGGGTCTTTTCTGAAGGAGTCATGCTCTATTTTTGGGGCATCCCAGGGGCATTCAAAAGTGTTCTAACTTTTTATAGTAAGGTGGCTGGAGATGAGTAAGCTAGATGGCTCAGTGAAATGGAATAATGGGGTCCTTCTTTAGTTCTTTGAATTGCACTTGACTTGGGTTGGTGTTAAATGACCACATATGGTTACTGTTTATTGACTATGTAGTGACCTACTGCATAATGAATTGTGGCCTATGGCCACTTTCAGTGCCTAGGTAAAAATGGGCAAAAGGACCTTATTCATGCAACACTCTTCTCCCCCTTGTAAGCTCATCACTTGTTCTTTAATCTGTGTCTGGCTTGCCCTGTAGCAGTGCATTCACACAACTACTGATTTCCTTGCATTTAAACACCCACCACTTGCATCAGGTGGAAGACAACAAGGGATTACCAATGAGCACAGGATATGGTAGGGAATTTAGGCTCAACACATACTCGCTCTAAAGAGGTGGTCTCCTTGTCTCAGTTCTGAGAATGTTTTGGGGAAACTGTCATTTCTGGTATGGTCACACAGTGTCTAATCTGTGGGTAGAGAATTCCAATCTGCAAGGCAACCAGAGGATTCCAGTTTGCATGGCAATCAGCAACTCCTATGAATAATTATTGACTGAAACTTAAATATTCCAACTTTTCAAATGAATATTGACTCAATTAACATAGAATTTTGTCCATGGTATTTTAAGTTGTGCAGGCTACTGGCAAAAGGCTTCCCTCTCTTGCCTTAATAACCTTTGCAAAGTCTACAGTGAAGCCTAGTTATTTGTCTAGTTTATACAGTGCATCGGCTTCTGAAAGCCAAGAAAAACATTATATGTCAAAAGTGCTGGGAGGGTTCCAATTTACTTTAGTGGTGATAGCTTGGAAAATACTGGAAAGAGTTTTATGCCAGAGGATCCTTTTGGGGAGTCGCACTCTTTAACCTTCACTCAAAACAAAGATTTTTATTGCTGCCACTTTCTTTACTTTTTGCATTCGAAGTGTGTCGGCTTAGGGGTGATTGCCAAAGTGAGTTTGCTTTCTCTGAAAACAAGGGCATTCAGAAAGCTAATTTGTCTGCATCTATAACAGGAACCTCCCCACATGCCATGGTCAGAGGGATGGGGGTGGGTGCGGCGTAGCCATGGTTTTCAGGGATTCATGGGCCGTGAGGAGGTATCCGGTGCAGGTTACGTTGGGTATTGAGGGCCTCTATCTTGTGATTGATTTGGCAGGAGAAAAATTAGGGGTGCCTCTGATATACCGTGCATCGACCTGTACAGCAGCATCCCTATATGCTCTAGCCGAGCTGGTGTCGGAGGTGGTGTTACGCTCCCCAAAGACTTTGGTCTTGGGGGACTTCAACATCCATCCCAACACCAGTCTTGGAGGGGCGGAGCGTGAGTTCATGGCAACCATGGACCTGCCTCAAATGGTCATCGGTCCAACACATGATGGGGGGGGGGGGCATACCCTGGACCTGATTTTTTGCACTGGCCTTGAGGCGGGGGATCCATTGGCGGGGGAGGTGTCAGCAGAGCCTTTGTCATGGACAGATCATTACCTTCTGTGGGCTTGTCTCCCGGCACATGTTTGCCCCTGGAGAGGTGCAGAACCAGTTCAGATGGTTCCCCTCCCCCGAGACTTATGGAACCAGGGAGGTTCTGGAGGCTGTCAGAGCCACTTCTTGCAAACTGGACCTGTGCCCATCCTGACTGGTCAAGGCCAGCCGGGAGATGTTGGGGCCATTGCTGGCGGGGGTGGTCAGTGCCTCCCTTCGGGAGGGCAGAGTGCCGAGCTGCCTCGAGGAGGCAGTGGTCCAGCCTCTGCTGAAAACGTCATCACTTGACATTGACTCCCTAGCCAGTTATTGGCCTGTCTCTAACCTCCCCTTTTTAGGGAAGGTTATTGAATGGGATGTGGCTCAGCAGCTGCAGGGGCATCTGGATTGTGTCAGTTTTTTTGGATCCCTCGCAGTCTGGCTTTTCTCTGGGTTATGGTACTGAGACTGCACTTGTGGCCTTGGTTGACGATCTCTTGTGAGAATTGGATCAGGGTTGATCGACCCTGCTGATTTTGTTAGATCTGTCAGCTGCGTTTGATACCGTTGACCATGAGATGTTGGTGACTCACCTGTGGGACCGAGATGGGCTGGGCAGGATTGTTCTTGAATGGTTCCGCTCCTTCCTAGCTGGAAGAACTCAGCTTGTGCAGGGTTCTTAAAGAGGCAGTGGTCCGGCCCCTGCTCAAAAAGTCATCGCTTGACGTTGACTCCCTTGCCAGTTATCAGTCGGTCTCTAACTTTCCCTTTTTAGGGAAGGTTATTGAGTGGGTGGTGGCCTGGCAGTTGCAGGAGCATCTGGACCGTGTAGGTTTTCTTGATCCCTCGCTGTCAGGATTTCGCCTGGGTTATGGCACTGAGACTGCACTTGTAGCGTTGGTTGACAATCTTCGCCGAGAATTAGATCAGGGCCGTTCGCCCTGCTGATTCTATTAGATCTGTCGGCGGTGTTTGATACCATTGACCATGAGATGTTGATGACGTGCCTGCGGGACCGTGCAGGGGTGGGCGGTACGATTATTGATTAGTTCCACTTCTTCTTGACCAGAAGAACTCAGCGAGTGGTACTCGGGCATTATTTTTCATCGTACCAAGACCTTTCGCGTGGAGTCCCGCAGGGTTCTGTTCTGGTCTCTCTCCTGTTCAGCGTGTATATGCAACCGCTCGGCGAGGTGGCCAGGAGGTTTGGTGTGTGGTGTCATCAATATGCTGATGACACCCACCTTCACCTCTCTTTTTCATCAGACTCAGGCCCGGCACTCTCGGTGCTTACTGGGCGTTTGGCAGCTGTGGGGGATTGGATGAGGGTGAACTGACTAAAGCTGAATCCTGACAAGATGGAAGTGATCCTGGTGGGGAAGGCGGTGGGGGTGACGGCCCCCATCATTGATGGGCTCTGCGTCCCCCCTCGCTGGTTCCCCAGATGTGGAGTCTGGGGGTGCTCCTTGACTCGCAGCTCCACTTGGATGCTCAGGTGGAGTCTGTGGCAAGGAGTGCCTTTTTCCAATTACATCTGGTGCATCGGCTTCGGCCGTATGTTTCAGATTCTGACCTGACCACTGTCATCTATGCTTTCATCACCTCTAGGCTTGACTACTGTAACGGGCTCTATGTGGGGCTACCCCTGTTGACGGTTCGGAGACTGCAGCTGGGGCAGAATACAGCGGCCCGTCTCTTGGTGGGACTGGGCTGCTGTGAACATATTACACCAGTTCTTTGATCTCTACACTGGCTGCCCGTAGTCTTCCGGGACCACTTCAAGGTGTGGTGTGGTGCTGGCCTATAAAGCGCGCCCCCTCCAGAAGGGGAAGGGACCAGTTAGGATGGTCCGCCCTCGGAGGCTGATGGAACCCCAGCGGTTCCAGGAGGTCCTGAGGGAACTCACCCTGGATGCGGACGGTCACTCTGTGGATGAGCTGGTCCGGCATTGGAACATCTTGCTGGAGGAGGCCATTGACAGGGTGGCTCCGAGNGGCTTTTGGAGGGGGGAATGGGTTAGGGTGGTGAGTGGGGATATTTTTATGCCTCCTGTTGGTATTATTTTAAAATTGCTTTAAAACTGTTTTATTGTTATACATTTGAGATGTTGTTTGCCGCCCAGAGCTGCCTGTGGTAGGATGGGCAGGTTAATAATAATAATATAATAATAATAATAATAATTAATAATAAACGGCCTGGGTCTCATCTATCTGCGGGACCGTCTCACCCCATGCATTCTGAATTGACCTCTGCGGTCCGCCGGTAGCGCCCTTTTTGAAGTCCCCCGAGTTGTTAGGGGGGTGACTAAGGAGAGGGACTTCTCGGTGGCTGTGGAATTCAAAATCTGGATAGGTCTGTAAGTTCTCTAGCTTTGTTTAATTAATTGAGCTTTAAAGAATCTTGTTTTTGACACTTTCTGATGACTTACATCTTCCCCAGAAACACAAGCAACAAAACTCTACACAACATCTCCGCCTGGCTTGTCCCTTGCAAATCACATTGTTTGGAAGATAAGATGGACTCTTAGTTGGATTTCTGGCCCGATTCAGTGTCAAGGCCTTGCTTTCTCTTTGTTTGACTCTGGAGTAAAACATTCTTTATGGCTCATATTTGTCCCTAGTCTTGCTGTGAGACTTTGTTTTCAAGCATGGATTTGTTGCAAATTTGGGGCTTGCCAAAGGGATGCATAATACAAACGGGGGAGGGGGGGAGCAGAAGGGAAAGGAAGTCCCCCATATTGCGGGATTATTAAGAAAACCTTGTCATTTCTGTGACAGGGCAAAGCAGAGCTCCAGAACTTTCCTTGAAACAATATGAAATTGCCTGAATCTCTTTAGCAGATAGTGCTGTGCTTTTCATGAGCCATAGGAGCCTGAAGCACATCAAAACATCTGGCCACCAAGGAGTTAAGCATCTCCATGGAAACCCATGGCCGTGTAGTTGTGCAGTGTTTAGACAGACTAAACTATATGCGGGGTTATAAAACACATTGAGGGAAGAAAGGGACTTGGCTGCAAGTTTTTAGCGCACTTGAAACTCCTGACAAAAATACCAGCTCAGAAGGGAGGAGTCAGTGCAGGGAGGGTTGGGAATTGAGGCAAAGCTGGAAGAGCAGAGCTATAAAAGCAGATCCTGTAACAGTGCCAGTAAATTAACTAGCTAGGTGGCAACCCATAAAGCGCTTGCCATATTCACAAATGGGCTAATGCGTGTGGATTCTGAAGGGGCAGAACATTTCTGATGTGGCAATGCAATGCAGTGCAGGCACCCGTTGTTGGAATTCAGCTGCCAGGGAGCCTGCTTTCGTTTAGCCTGACCTCTCCTCATGAGGGGTGCAATGCTAGAGCTCCTTTTAGAACTACCAGAGCTCCGCTCCATGGCACGCTTCCAATCCTGGAATCAAGCTGAAGCCTTTTAAGCAACTTTCCAGAAACAGATGCTAAAGAAAGCCCAATGGGCTTTTTAAACAGACAGATCCTTTCAGTACCAAAGCAGAACTTGTGACTCTAGGCAGAACCTATACTGGGCTATATACATTGCTGTTTCTCTTTTTAAAAAAAACAAAACAAAACAAAACAAAAAAACACTGCTGACAAGAAGATCTTGCTATTGTTTGGGGCCCTTCTACTTTCCCTTAGTCAGGATGACAAATGGAGCCTCATTCAATGGGGTGGTACTGCCCCCTGTTGCATGACCTATGGGAGGGACATCTCCGAGACTGGTCTGTAGCACTTGCTTTCCTCCTTTTTACTAGACTGGTTTCCTTTTTATAAAGCCCCGGACAGACATAGCTCTAATTTGACAGATGGCTGCTCTGTCCAAGCAGTGTTTGATCAAGTAATGTTGCTTCCTTTGCCTCCCCTCCCCTCCCCTCCCAAGGTTGCTGATATTTTTCTTTTGTTTGAGTTGCTGGACTTTTGGCAGGAATAACTGTTGCAAATGTTTTGTCCCCTTTTGACAAAGCGGCGACAATTCCAGCTGGACATGAAAGGGGCTTGTTTGTACTCTTCGTGTTGTGTTGTTTTGTTTTGCAGCTTTAAATGTTTCTAAAGCTGCATGCTCTTGCCATATCTGGTGTGAAGCAGGAACTTTCCAGGTTGACTGCTGAACGGGGCATTCCTATGGGTCTAGAAAATAAGAGCAACTTTTCTCCCTGATAAAAAACACTATAGACATCTGATTCTATTCCACCTGTTACCAGCCCATTCCACACGTGCAAAAGAGGGTCATTTAGCCACTCCATCTTCTATCTAGCCCTCTTTGACCAAAGTTTACATTAACTGCTTTGATAAACACAGTCTGGCAGGCTCTGTGTTGAGGGAGGAATTCCCTATTTTAATAGACAGATGGATTTCCCTTTCAGAGTTTCCCTTCATATGGCAGATTACCACACAGACCCATGGACTGGAGTAGCTAGCACGTGAACCCAGGGCTCCTAAGATACAGACTGGTGCTTTCACCACTGGATCTTCTTGGCTCTTTTGCTCTAGAAAGGTAATCACAGACCTATTTTCTTTGGTCAGTTGGGGGAAGGGAACACTGCACTTCTGTGCATGGAGAATGTTTGAACATGACAGCAGAAGCATCTCGTCCCCAGCAGTGTGTGGCTTTGTGCAGTCACAGTGTTGACCTTCCCCTCTGCCAGGTGGGAGGGGAATGTGAGAGCAGTGTGTGCACAGAAAGGGGCTGACTGGCTTATTGAGTTTGGGTCTCAGAGTAGAAGGGCAGTAGGTGATACCATGCTGAGCACTATGGGTAGCAAGGCAGTGTGAGGGTGGAGCAGTTGGAAGACGGAAGGGAGAGGGTTCAGTGTTGGGCGGCGGGATAGGAAGGGAGTACGCGGCATGTGGGAGGACCTAGTATTCTCCATGCCCAAACCCCCAAGAGTTCTTCATCTGCCTTTATTTCCTTTTCTCTCTTTAAAGTCTAATTCTTGGTGACCCTGAAGGAATTGGCGCGCTCTTGCAGTATCTGGTGTAAAGCATTTAACTCCCCACTCTGCTCTACCACCATCACAGAGTGTGCAGTACTCCATCAAAGTCAACGGCTCATCTCCCATTGACTTTAATGGTGAACAGTTGTGCCCTGAGTTTGCTGTCTTTATGATGTATTTCATCATTTGTGAAAGTGGATGTATGATGTAAGCTTTCAGTCACTTCAGCCCAAGCCCACCTGTAGAGTTGTGTTTTATAAGATGAATTTTGCCTTTCTGTTCTACATGAGTTGTTTTCCTTTCCTGGGCAGTTTATTTCAGCAATTAATATGCACAAGAGCAAATGGGACACCTTTTGCATGAAATATGTGACATAGGTTTGATTTTTCTATCTAATGCAAAGTAGCAGGCTTGCCTTGGATCCATCAGTTTGTGGGGAAATTACGGCTTTACACAGAAATAAGATAAACACGAAACCTCAGACCACAACCACTTTTGTTGAAATGGAGACAGTACTCTTTTCTCTGTTAATATATTATGCTAACAGTGCAAATCATGTTACCAGTGGAAAAAAATACAAACCTCAAAATTCTGTTAAAGCAAGCTGATAATTCAGAAATTACATAACTTAGAGGTGTCACTGTCTATCAAAGTGAGTTGACACGGGTGACCAACACACAATGTAATTATAAGAACACAAGTTTTGTATTGTACTTTTCATATTCAGGGCACTGGGCAGACATGAATCCTATCAAACACTCTGGGACTACGGTTGCCACCTATGCAAATTTTTAAGGAATTCTTATGAGAAATACATGTTGCAGGGCCTGCACTAGTGCAGGCCCTGCAACATGTATTTTTCATAAGTGTGCCTTAAAAATTTGCATAGGTGGCAACCTTACCTGGGAGATAGATTAGTAAGTGCATTATCTCCTCCTTGCATAGGAAGACATGGAGATAAAGATGTTGTGATTATATCTATGGCCACAAAGCAAGTTGATGTCGGTTTCTAGCTCCCGGTCCCATGTTGTGATTAGTAACTAGATCAGAAACTTGGGGCATAATCCTCCACCCTTTGAAGTCAATGGCAAAACTCTTATTGATTTTAGAGGTGGAGGATTGTCCTCTCAGGTTAAGGATTCACATTTTATTTGAATTATTCTGTATTAGGAATTACATTTTTTTGTTCCTTTGTAAATGGGAGCAAATCAAGTTTAGTCATGCAGATGAGAGTGTTCAGTGCCCCGAAGAAGCTGGTCTGGAAGTTGTTACCACTCAATGTTTATTTCTTCCAAAAAAAGTAATGGAAATTACTGTCCCAAAGAAGAGATGGGGAATATTACATAATGCAATTCGGAAGGGTTCTGGCAGTATCCTGTTACCAATGCACATGCTTACTCCACATCTCCAGCAGGAAGTAACCCCACAAAGACCTCTGCACTAGCAGAGTGCCAGATGTTTCAGCCCAGAGTCTCAAGGCTCTTTGCTGGAGATCCATTCTCCTTTTTGCTATTTCCCACCCGCTCCCGAGAACCCTCCACCTGGCCATGGTTCACAGAGAGCAACTGAGGAGGGGAGAGTGTAACCAAGTACAGCAGTGTGTGAGTCTACAAGGAAGCATCCAGTTTTCACTTTGTATATTTCTCTTCTAAAATCACATGGTGCTACTTACCCACAATGACAAAGATTGTTGTGTGGTGGAAATGAATGTTTTCTGCAGTTCAAGGCACAGAAGAAGATAACCACCACAGCTAGGTAGTTTGGGGCACAGGAAGATACCAGTACCATGGGGCAGATTACAAGCACAAGCATCTTCTTTATGTATGTTCTTCTGATCTGACTTGTCTACATGGGAAACTGACATTGGTATCATTTAAAGATTAAACCAATTTAGTTATAAACCCATGTAAATCTCATCACTGAGGTCACATACAAGATTGGTGGGAGAGAAGTTAATTGCACCTGTCTATGTCCTAGGTTAATGCTCTAACCACTAGGCAAGCTTTCTTTGTTCCTCTGACTCCTCTGTAGCTGTTGTCCGGCAGTGGGCCTAATTCTGTTCTTATATCCTCTGGTGTAAACCTAGATTAACTTTTCCAAAGTCAGATGTTCGCTAGAGTAGCTAAGAGCAGACAGATGGGGCTCTCCTGAGACTGGTGCTGTTTTCTTCCACTTTTCTCTGGGACCCATGTTCATGGTGTTTCCCCCTGCTGCCAATAGGGAAAATGCAGTGAACATGGATCCCTGAATGCTACATCTACAGCACAGAAAAAAAGAGAGTCCCCAAACAGCAGCACTTCTGCATGAAACCTCTTTGGAGCTACAGGAAGAAATTCAGACCTGGTGTAGGTGAGTAGGACAAGATCAACCCCAGGAAGTTTCATCCTGTGAATTTGACCCAACGGGCAGGATTTAGGTGGTTGTCATAAAGAGGAGAGATGAAATCTATAAGAAGTGAGTTGTTGGGTCAGTTTCGTGACTGGCATCAGCAGGTCCTATATAGCAGATATCAGAAGGGCTATGTCTGCTTATGCAGAAGATGAATTTGGCATGTTTCCAAGAGGAACAGTGCAAACACTGGACAGTGTTTTCAACAATTATTAAAAAGTAAGTTAACCTTCTTCTGTATGTGAAGTGAACCCCTTGAGACATCAGAGTGAAGATTTAGTGCATTAACTGACAGTGTCTAATAACATAAAAATGCAAGGAGTTTTAACAGCGCTGATGATTTTTATGTACTCAGGGTTTCTGCCAGCCAGAAGAGATTCCATGACACTCTTGGAAAGAGAGATAGAGCTCTCTCTTGAGTCCCAGGCTGGTAAAATAAATGTTGATCATGAATAGTTAAATTCCTCCAGGTGTTTACACAAGACCTTTCCAAAGGGCAATTTTAGCCCCAGGAAATGGTGCTCAGAGAGTAAAACACAAACTAAATAGCACAGAGAAGCTTCTGCAGAAATCACCATTCAAGCCCAGCAAAGATTTGCTTTAATAAACCTTGAACAATGGACTTGATTGTGTCTTTCCAAGGACTTGTGCGCACTAGTCAGAGTACATCTTCCATATACACCCATAAAAGTACCTCAGTCTAATGACAGAGAGGCCACAACCATTTGAAGATACCCAGATAACCTCCAGAGCAATCATTAATTAAATCAACTGGATATCAACGTGTATTAACATACTATCATAATTTTTGCAGTCTTCAACATTGTTTGGGTGAATATTAACAGGGACTTGTGTTTGCTGCAGTTTGGGTACACTTTATTCGTGCCTGGGCTGCATTATTGCAAATTAGGCTAAACTGTAGATTCCTGAGAATCTTTATACAAACTTATTTCCCTGTACCTATGGGGTGTCCAGATGATGCCACTCATCAGAAACTGCAAGCGTTCTTCCATGGTACAAGAATGCCTAAGTTACCTTACTGTTTTATCTACTGCGTGTGAACTTGCAAGAAAAATTGACTTTAGTGAGGACAGTCATGATTTCACAATGAAAAAGGCCAGAAAAATAAAGCCGGAAAGTGATATGGTCTATTTATATCATTTCAGATATAAAATAGAATTTTTTCTTTCATGACTCATGAAATTGAGTGTATGGGATGGGATTGTGGCAGGGCCCCATGTTACATGTTTGTACCAGGCCCAGAGAAATGATGCTTGGAGCTTGAATATGGGTTCCTGACTATCTGGAAGCAGAGATTACAATCTGGCTTGGATCCTATAGTCAAGGTGCCAAAGTCAGGACGTCAAGTGGGTTGTTGTGCCATTTGTAGAAATTGATATTTGCATGACTTTGCGGCAATAAGGGGTCACAGAATTGTATTTAAGTCTCAAAACAGGGTCATGCGTAGGATAGCCACTTCTTGAAGTTTGACTCTGAGACTCTCATTTTGTCCTATGGGAGTCTCAGCAAGAGGTGGCAACTCTCGTCACACAGCAAAAACTTTGGGAACCTCTGAGCCACAAAATGGAATCGGGGGACCATTTCAGAGAAAAATGTGTGGAGCACAGAGATGAGATCATGGCTGGGGCAGTGAGGGTGGATTTTTGAGTAAGGGAGAGATTCTGTGGGGGTGGGGAGTGGTCATTCTTGAAGTGTGTTTGAAGGTTAGTTAAGCTGAAAGAGAATGTAGCGGCTGTTAGTTACGAACATTCCCCCTGACTGAACTAAACAACTGTGCCATGTAGGAATGTGAGAAAGATTTGAGTCCAGTTTTCACTTATTTACATTAAAAATCCACCACATTCCCCCCATGATTAGCAATCTCCGCTCAGGATTTGGATTAGCAGTTAGGACTGAGGCATAGTGACAGAAATGCAGGTGAAATTACTTACTACACTAGCTATATCTCCCTCACTAGCACGAGCTCTATGCTTACCCAAATAAACCTTTAAAAAATTGAGGGAGAAGGAACGCATTATTAATGTTGTTCCTCCTGCTGGGAGCTGAGGAAAGAGGAACATTGTTTGAAAGTGGTGCAGACCTAATTGTAGGGGAACTAGGCTGAAAGAATTAGCACACTGACTAAGAGTATTCAAGAAAGAAAATGGAATTGCTGCCAGAAAATACTGGAGCAACTGCAAAAAGGCAGAAAGCTTGTTGCACAACAGGCTCCTGGATATGGATGCTGATCAAAAATGTGAATTTCAGATGATCTAGCTTGCTTCTTTTTATACAGTCACTCGCTGCAAAGGATACCATGAAGGAATGTCGTTTTTGCTTTGGCACATCTTGGTCCTCCGTAGTTTGAGACTGAATTGTCTTAGGGGAGAAGGAGCTGAAGAGGGTCCTTAAGGTCCACCACCACCTCACTGAGGTATTCTCGGTGGCTGCCCTACATAATCTACTTTATTGAGAAGTACATTGTGATAGTAAAGGCGTATCCCTAGGTCTTACTAGCTAGGTGCCACCAGCATGGTGGCCGGTCATGTTAAAGGTCAGAGAGAGAAGTTAGGAATGGCGAAAGGTCAGGAAGAAGGAGGAAGTCCAGTAGGAGCTTCTTGGGTACATCCCACCTGGGAGGGGGCTTAGAAGCAGAGATCAGGAAAGGTTAAAGAGACACTCACACTAACTCACTATCTCTACTCCCAATGCCCCTAGTGGTCATTAGGGTTTGTTGGTGCAAAAGGTCGATGCAAAAGGTTCCATCCCTTCCCTTGGAAGCTCGCCTGGGCCCTAGTTTGAATGTCTTATGGAGGCAGCGTAAGACCTTTTTATTTGGCCAGGCATTCAATGGGCAGGGATAGATTGGGGGAGAGGGCGATGGGGGTGTTCTTAGTTTTGTGGGGTTTTAATTATTTATTCTATATCTGTATGTTATGTGTATGTTGTGAGCTGCCCAGAGCCTTTGAGGATAGGATGGTATATAAATAAAAATAAATAAATAAAAATTCTGTTTCTTTACTCTGCTCCTCACCCCCTCAAAGACCTCAATTCTCCACAGTCTCATACACCTGCTCAAAGCAGTTCAGTATGGTGGCATTTTACACGCAGACCTTATTTGCACGGACAGATGTTTCAGACTAGTTTAACTGCGTGAGGTTAATCATCTCCCCTATGTAGATTATTATTCTGTGTTCAGAGTGGTTTAGTTTGGTTTACCTTCACCCAATTCCTAACTTAGTTAAACTAAATAGGAATGAAACACTTAAAATATAGCATTGCTACGTACCGAGTGCAAAACTAGAAATAATGGGTTTATGTTAAAAGAAGGTAAATTTTGGTTAATATCAGGCAAAACATCCTAACAGTAAGAGTTGTGCGTCAGTGTAACAAATTTGCCTAGGGAGGTTGTAGGCGCTCCAACACTGGTGGTTTTCAAAAGAGGCTGGACAGCCATCTCTTGGGGATGTTGTAGCTGTAGTTATCCTGCATCCAGGCGGGGGTTGGACTAGATGACCCTTCCAACACTATGGGTGTTAACAAATGTGATGGTAGGCTGCTTTGGCCCAGACCTGGCCTGCATGTTTTTGCAGACACTGCCTGATATTGGCCTGGGATTGCCCCAGGCTGCTTTGGTAGCTAGCTCCAGGATCACAGGCTGGGCTAAGGTCTGCCCAACTGGGGGGCAAAGTGGGCCAGATCATGTAAACACGTCTGTTCCTGCTGGCCCAGTTTGGGTTTGCCGTGGCAGCTGCCATGGCTGTCCGTCATGGTGGGGGGTCAGGCGGCTGCACGTTTGTGTGTCTCCCTGTCCCCCTGAGTCTGGATGTTGAATGTTTGTTCCACAACCTGGAGTGTGTCCGCAGCAGTTCCCTAACCTGGGTGGAACGTCACCATCATGATCTGGCCATCATGTTTGTAAATGTCCTATGTTCCTATGATTCTAAGTGTCCACATGGGGAAGAGGTAGTGGTGCTTAATACAAACTGGTTAAACTGGTTTAAATTGCCTTTGCCTATTTTGGATTAATATTTCTGTGCAGACAAGGCTTTACTATCACATCTGAAAAAGAGTAGCCAAAGTGTATCTTTACACAGGCTGCTATATTGCTATATCCCTTTTTGCCCGTGCCTGACTAAAAAGCTCACAGCACTCTTGAAGGCCGAGTGGCAACTCCTTTCCTCTTCAGCCAATCTCTAAACAGCTCAAGCCTCAGCTGGCTCTGACAGCGAGTGACAAAGCTCAGGCTGTGAACTTTAGTTCCCTCGCATGTGTGTTGTGATCGACTGCTTGGACAGCAACATCTGTTTCTTCTTATCAGTTTCTCCCACCTTCACTCCACTCCAGTGGACACTGTTGTAGGGTTTACCCATGGCGGCAAGGCTGCTGACATTCTAGTATATCTATCTATTGATTCTGAACAACTGAAGCCTCTTTTATGAAAACAAACAAAGTACCCCATCCCCCTCAACACAGAGACTGACGTGAGTTTTGGAAGCAATCAAGAACCCCGCACCCCACTGACGTAAGTTTACTCTCTGGATTCTCAAGCTTGCCAGTTCTGGTGTAAACAATGAAGACTTTCCTTCTAGTTAGTAGGTTTCAATTTTAGTTTTTAAATGGTTAAAAACAGCCAGGAGAAGCAGACGTGCTTGTGGTGAGACAGAGGAAAACCACAGAATTGAAAAAATATATATATATACTTCCACCTGACTCTGAAAGAGGGGAAGTAACTAATGTTTGAAAGGCAGCAGGTAGAAGGCTAGAAAGCCAGCAGATTATCTAGCTTAAACAACCATTCCTTATGACAGTTCTCTCTAACTCTGCATCCCCCCCCCCCCCCCGAATGAATTCCAGGCCTGCTGATGTGGTTTGGCCCTTAGATACTTTCCGAGCCCCTGTCCCAATTTCCTGCCTTCCCTTCTAACACTGCTATAAATACCCTCTTTGCCTTCCAGAAGCCTGGAAATATGCACATTGCAGATTAAAGGGGACTAAACTAATTCTCCAAATATAAAGTGGTCCCTCTGTTCATTGTACTTGCCTCTGGATTAGATTACAGGTCCTCTGTTGCAAGGTAAACCCTACAAGTAAAGCTTATGTTCAGGGAAGTTCTTCCAAGCAAGTTCTTCACAGGAGAAGGGCCAAAGATGGAGATGGGTGTCTTTAAATAAGCACCATGGTGTGTGTGTGTGTGTCCGTGGCTGCTGAGTTGTGCGGCTGTGGGGTGCCCACGCATGCAACGTGCTCTTTCCTTGGCCCACACACGGCACTCCAGTTTTTTCAGGAGTGCTCCACACGTGGCCATGAGTGGCTGCTGTGTGGGTCATGGGAGGGCACCTCCACACACACCAGTCACACGAGCAGCTGGATGTGTGGATGGTGGAGGGCTATGCATAGATTCATCTCATTTAAAAACACTTGATGATTTAGGGAGCAGGGGACTCTAGGACAGGAGGATGGTAGCAAAGAGGAGTAAAGTTCCTGGGTGGGAACGTAGAAGAAAATGAAGGCAGAAAGATAGGGAGGAGCACAGTCATGAAAAGCTTGAAGATGCAGCACAAACTCTTTGTCCTCCTGTGAAGGGGAGGGGGTTGAACATGTTCAAAGTGGCAGGCGAGGTGGTTGACCTTGACAGTGGAGTGCTGAATAGAAGTGAAAGGGTCAAGCTGAGAGTGGGGAAGGCCCGTAAGATGGAGGTTGCAGTAGTTAAGGCAAGAGATGACTAGAGCATGGATTAGTCTTGGCAGAAGAAGCAATAAGAAAGTGTTCCATTTTAGCAATGTTATGCAGGGAGAAACAACAAGCCTTAGCAACAGGCTAAACACAAGATGTAGAGGAGAAGGAGGCGTCAAAGATGAATCCCAGACTACGTGCCTAGGGCCTATCTGTTGATTTTGTTAGATCTTTCAGCTGCATTTGATACCATTGATCATGAGTTGTTGGTGACTCAGCTGCGGGACCAGGCAGGAATGAGCGGGACTGTTCTTGAATGGTTCTGCTCTTTCCTGACTGGGAGAACCCAGCGTGTGGTGCTGGGGGATTATTCATCTTCTCCCCGGGGCCTCACGTGTGGTGTCCCGCAGGGTTCCATCTTATCCCCTCTCCTGTTCAATGTGTATATGTAGCCTTTGGGGGAGGTTGTCAGAGAATTTGGTGTAAGGTGTCATCAATATGCTGATGACACCCATTTTCATCAGACCCAGGTCTGGCAGTCTCGGTGCTTACCCAGTGTTTGTCAGTTGTAGGAGACTGGATGAGGGTGAGCCGCTTGAAGTTAAATCCTGACAAGATGGAGGTAATGGTTGTGGGGAAAGCCAGGTGAGTGATGGCCACCATTGATGGGGTCCATCCTCCCCGGTATCTCAGATCTATATTCTGGGAGTGATCCACAGCTCTGCCTGGATGTCCAGGTGGCAGCTATGGCAAAGGGTGCATCCCGCCAGTTACATCTGGTATGTTGACTTAGGTCGTATGTCTCAAACTCAGACCTGGCCACAATCATCCATGCTTTTATTACCTCAAGATTAGACTACTGTAACGCACTCTACGTGGGGCTACCTTTGGTGATGGTCCAGAGACTGCAGCTGGTGTAGAATGCAACAGCCCGTCTCCTGAAGGGGACAGGCCAATGCAAGCACATTACTCCAGTGCTCTGTTCTCTGCACTGGCTGCCGATAGTCTTCCAGGCCCAATTCAAAGTGTTGGTGCTGACTTTTAAAGCCCTAAATGGCCTGGGCCCCACCTACCTGCACGACTGCCTCACCCTCCAGATCTTGGATCGACCTCTGTCTTCATGTATTTGAAGGTGTCCCCCTTAATCTCTTCTTTGCTAGGCTAAACATACCCAGTTCCTTCAACCTTTTCTCATCAGACTTGCTTTCCAGACTCTTTATCATCTTTGTCCCCCTTCTCCTTTGTTCCTTGACTCTGCATGTTGAATAACCTACTTTTAATGTGGATATTTTACATGTTTTAGACTGGGACAGAATTTAGAGTAGCCAAGAGGCCAGCATAGGAACTTCCAGACTGGATCAGATGCATGGTCCTTGTAGTCACGTATCCTCTTTTCTTTTCTGTTATTTTAATAACGAAAATGAAAAATAATAATAAAGAAAACAAACGAAAACAAATTTTAGTTTTTGAAATAATGGGGGAAAAACTGAAAAATGTATTTCTGACAATAACTTTTTTGTTTCTTATTAACTTCTGATGAAACTTGGGGAGAATGTACCACCAATGGAGGGCGCTATGTGTACCACATTTTGAAAAGATTGGGTAAAGGGAACCGATTCTAGA
>QEPC01007437.1:169719-187961 GCA_003113815.1 Sphenodon punctatus | reverse complement strand
TTTTTTTTTTACATTGAGGCCATTCATTTGAATGGCCGCAATGTAAAAAAATCCGGCATGGGGCGGGATCTGGTACCAGACCCAAAATACCGGAATAATCCGATACTGCTGGTACACCAAAATACCGGCAGTATCGGATACCGGATGATCCGGTAGTCCCACCCCTAGTTTCCACATCTAGGCTGGCCAGTTATCATCACAATCACATCCTGCAGCACTGTGACAGAGGGCATACGAGAATCTCTATTGGCTCTTTCCTAAACAGATGCTTCCGACTTCCCAGTAACAAGTGGGAGAGAGAGAAGCTGAGATGGTCATTGCACAGAATGAGGTTATTTGGTTGACATTTCTTCTGGCCAATTGGCATCACAAACAGATCTTATACCACAGTGACACGTAAGGGAATCCATGGCATAGGCTCATTCTCTGCATATGCTGTACAGGTGTATAAAATTGGGAGCCTTTATCACATCTTTCTGATATTCGGCAGAGATTATCCTGAAAGTGTGAGATACAGCCCTGCCATATTTCATGTACACTGGTTGGACTAAAAAGATGTTAGTCAGACATACATTTATAAATTAATTGCTTATACCACCAAGACTGTTTATCCAATCCTTCTGAAAGTTTGCATAGATAAGTAATCATGGTGAGGGGTATAAACTTGCCACATTTCATCCGCATTAGATAAGAGGCAAAAAAAGTTACAGCCAGGAATGTATATGAAGATTTTTGCAACATAACACAATTCAACTGCTTATAAAATAGGATTCCTTTATCCAATCTTTCTGAAATATGGTACACATAATGCTTTCCACTGGAGGTACAACCCTTCCACGGTTCGTAAAAATATAATGAAAAACAAAAAAGGTACAGCTGAAAATGTGTTTTTCATTAAAACCAATGAAAATCGAAAACAAAAGCAAAAACAAAAACAAAATTTTGAATTTATGTAAATGAAAACAAAAGATTTAAATAACAAAAACAAAAAATGACATGGGTCCTTGGTGCACACCTCTAGTATCCTCTCTCTAATGGTGGCCAGCACTGCATGTTTCAGAAAATGCAAACAGTAGGCAGATGCTGGCTGATCAACCCCTTTCTGAAGCCCACAAGCTTCATGTTTTATACTCTTTTCCAAAACCTTATTTTTCATATCAATAGATTTTTCAGGTCCCAATGAGATACTGAGATGTGATCTTCTAGTCTGACCTGCACAGCACAGAACAATTCACTTTTCTCTGGTTATTACCATACTACACCCATTAGAATTGCTTGACTAAAGCAAATGTGGCAAAAACGCGTTTTCTTTTCCTCATTAGCTAATCTAGCCGTGGGTGTCTACCCATCCAAGTGCAAAGTCAAGCCAAGTTTTCTCTCTCTCACTCTCTCTCTCACACACACACACACAGATACTAAAGTTATTGCCATCCTTTGAGTCTCTCTCTCGTAGACTATGAAGTGGCTGGGCAGGGATGTTTTGTTTATTCATATTTTGTTAGGGGCTGAGTCCACTATTGGTGCTTAACAAATAATGGCACTGTTGGGTCCAAGGAGTAAATCTTTCTGCTTACAAATTCTCCTGTCTGCCTGCTGGGCAAAATCAAAGTAAACAGGAGCCTGCCAAAGTGGCACTGCATGTTAAATCTTTCGACTGAATGTTTTAAAAGCCCAAGTACAAAAGATTTTGTACCTCAAGGCAAATGAATGGCTCAATGGGATATTAACAAGCTCCCCAATGCTATTATTTTTGTTCTTTTTCCCAGTCGCAAGGTCATTAGATTATTGCTCTTGGTGCTAGGGAAATGTCTTGTTGAGCAGGTGATTTTCCCAATGTAAAAGCAGAAGAGGGTGTTTATTTCAGACAGAGCTGTGCCTCTCTTTAAGAATGAAGTTCTGTTTGTTCACGGTGGAATTTGCTCGTTTTAAGGGACCACTCATCTTCACAGTGAAAGGGAAGTGTCCCATGACAAAGGGCGTAGTCACACAAGAATTGTTGCACAGCTCTGAGCATGATGAAGTATAGTGTCTGCCACTTCAGAAGTGTTTTAATGACATATGCATTCCTTGAAGCATTGCTGAATGAGGCCCTGGCAGTTTACCCAGGATAAATGCATGGTAGGAAGTCAGAATGTTAGTGTTGGAAGGTACTTCAGGGGTCACATAGTCCCAACAACCAAAGTCCTCCTAGTCCTTCTTGGCCAGTTCAGATGCCTCCAATCCATCCTCTTCTAGGAACCAGTTCAAATGTGGTAGTACAGGAGGTTCATGACCGTATTTGCATACAGATGGGTATTACATCTTGTGTTGCCGCCAAAGAGCCTCCAGATTGATTGATTCCTTAATCTGGCAGATTTTCATGATTGCTCCTATGCAGGCCCTGGGTCTCAGATGCTGATTTCCTCCTGTGCTAATGTTTTCTGGGTTGAGTAGGAGTGAGGAAAGCCTTCTGGCCTGCCCACATCTTTCAGTGACTGTCCTGAAACCATTTACTGAAGTCTGTCAGGTGGAGCCACTGATACATGCTATGCCCTATCTACCATTCAAGGCTCCTCTTCTTTAATCTTGGCAGCAGTAACTATACACATTTCTGACCCAGGCTTTCTGTCTGTGATGGAAGCAAAGGATAGTAACCAGGAAAAGATAACAAGGACAGAAGTGCAGGGACACCTAATGAGGTCACATACCTAAAAATCCATTCTTCAAGATTTAGTGAAGCCAGCATGCAGTACGATTCCTTGATGGAATGTACCATCTCAAATGTAAACAGTGAGGCGCAATAAGAGATTGACTACGTTAATTATTAGGAAACTTTTGCATTGCTCCAAATCCTAGAGACCAGAGACTCCTAGAGGCAAGAAGGCCTAATACTGTACAGACACAGAGAAAATGACAGTCTCTGTCACCACAAAACTACTGAGGGGGTCTTGGGTTGTAGGATAGCTTGGAGAGCTTAATTCCCCATCCATCTGGGCTTCCGCTATCACTACATTAATGACAGAGAGGCCAGAGTAGGCTTCATTCCTCTTGTTGGTGAGAATACTCCACTATGGAATGGAGACCTCCAGAATCTCCTCCTCATCTCTCTCTCTCTTCCCTCCTCCCCCTCTCTTATTAGGGCTGTGTGGTATTCAGCTAGTTGCTAGTTATCATTGTTTTGATTTTAGTTTGCAGGTTTGTCCTCATGAGATTCCTGTAGCTTTGCTGCAGGGTCTACAAGATGACCAGCAGGGGGCCATGGAGAAGAGTACAAGGGAAGAAACAAGATGGCAGAGCCTCTGTATGAGGTTTATAATAACTTGTCTTCAGTGTCTTGCATATAGGGTCATAATACTAAAGGCTGTATTCAGATGTCATGATTGCCACCTGCAGACACCAACAGTAGCACGATTTTGCCCTGGCTTACTGTGGTGGCATTTTTAAAGACGTGAATAGATTTGTCATGGTAACACTGAGGTGATTCATGATAGAGATGCGAGAGATATTATCCATGGTGCCTCCATAGGAGATGTATCCAGATGTGAAAAAATGCCACCAGGGCAGTAAGCTTGAGGGGAAACTGTGTTGCTGCCCTGGGGTCTGCGGGTGATAAATTTATTATTTATTTATTTACAAAATTTGTATCCTGCTTTCTCCCGCCAAAGGTGGCCCAAAGCGGCTAACAACACATATAATATAATAAAAACATTTCAATTCAATTCAAAAACAAATTCAACAATAAAATAAAACCATAAAACACCCCCATACTACCCTTGCCAAATGCCTGACGGAAACAGCCAGGTTTTGCAGTTCCTACGGAAGGCCAGGAGGTCCGGGGCCAACCGTGCCCCAGATGTAAATCATTACATCTGAAAGCACCTTGGGTCTCAACCACTCTGTACCAGCTGTAGCACTGGAACATGCCCCCTCTGAACCATCAGGACAAGCTGCATCATTTAACTGTTTAAATGAGAGAAACTTCCCAATCTACCTCACTATCCTCTTGCATTAGGATGTGCATAGTCACTGACAACACAGGAACCAGTATTGCCATAATGGTAGGACATTCAACTTGGGCATTTGATTTTCTGGGATTGTTTCTCCTGGCACAGAAGAAAAGCATGAGGTGCACCGGCCATGTCTCTCCGACTCAAGAGACAGAGACAAAATAGTTCAGATGATACTAGGAGTATTGGACAAACTATATTGTGCTGTAATCGCACAATTATGGCAAACAGGTCTTTCTTCTCCTTCGGTCTTAAAAACAAAAGGAGAGAAGGGGTGAAGAACAGCAATTACATTTGACTAGAAAAGGACAATGCCCGTTTCCTTTCTGTAGAAATAGTAATACCAACCACGTCTATAGTGCTTTTTAACCATCAACACCTCTGGCAGGGAGAAAGGTATTATTATTTCCCTTCTCCCCCCCCACCTCCCCATGCATATTTACAGAACTCTTCTGGATTGAGGTTTTGAATGTTGAAACATTTAGTTATACACAGTTTATACTGGAGATTGTTTTGAACTGATTTGCATGGGTTGCTATTTTGTTGCTCTATTGTGGATCAATTGTCAGCCTAAATCCTACTCACGTGACTTGCCAATGTAGCCTCACGGACTGGGCAGGTTTTGTGGAGAAGACTTTTTAAAATATATAAGTTGCTTATCAATTTATTTATTTTTTGCTAATCTATTCTTGTATTTCCTTACTGAGTCTTTATTTGAGCTGAAATATGCAGAAAATAAGATTTGATAGGAACCTAATTTCAGAAAATTGCAGAGAGTTCCATCAAAAGCCACTGTATGTAACAGTGGTGCAGCCAAGATTGGAACTGTCGCCTAGACTCCTATTTATCTGAGGGAGCTGGGCTGTGCTGCTTAAGAAACTCTAAAGAGTGAAATAAATTTGTAGCAAAGAGGCTGCTCAGCCTGGCACAGGGTACAGCAGCTCTGGGGCAGTCCTGCCTATGGTGCTCTGGGAGCACGCCACGCGGAGCAGACTGGCAAAACCCAGGGCAATGGCTGAACGTGAGGCTGCTTCCTGTCTGTTGGGCAGACCCACGGTGCAACTCCACATCCGTCTATCGCCCCATTCAGCACCATGGAGTTGTGGTGTGTTAGCCCACAACTCTATGGAGTGGACAGCGGGTGTGTGTGTGTCTATGTGTCACCAGGTGAGTGGCCCACAGACACCACCAGTCTGTCTGTGGACCGAGATGGAGCTGGAAATGGGTAGCCGTGGGGGTGAACCCCCAGAGTAGCTCTGGGCTCTGGCAGGCATCTATGTAAAAACACCCACTGAGACAGCTAACCCTTGATCTTTCTTAGAGCAGACATAGCCCAACAGTCCTGCACTCCTGACCTGAGGAACTACTCTTGAGGCAGTGGAAGGAAATGGGTCCCAGGAAGGCTTCTGAAAATCCCAGTGCAGCCGTGTGCCCTGTTTGCATTGTTGCAGCTTAGTGACTTCTGGAACCAGTGATGGCAATACAGCTGTCTGTCTCACTGTTCAAGGTGCTGATTAACCCAAAAGTTGATTTCCCACACTCATGCCGTGAAGGAGATGTGAAAACATCCAGTAAATGTTTCCCATGCCCTTGGGAGATATCTGTCTGAGGGTGACCCTTGGTTGAGTAAGTGAATGAACTGCTCACAATGGCTTGTATGGCTGTTTTTTTGTTTGTTTTTTTTTAAAATGGGTTAATTAAATTTCTGCCTTTCCACTGCTGCCCCTAGTTGTACTGCAGTGTTGGGAGAGAGGGCAGTAAGGGGGACACAACTGCAGGGTAACCTTTCTTTCTTCTCTTGGAAGGTTAGAAGCAGCTGCTTGGGGCTTGAGATTCTGTCACTACATACTTGGGGCTTGATCCAACCCCAATTAAGGTCGATGGAAGGACAGTGATAGGAGTCTGATTGGGCCATTAGGAAGCAGCTTTCAGTAAAGCCGTCTCTCCCAGGATACTTGAATTGGGTAGAAAACAGAGAGGAAATGGGATGAAATCCATCGCACAGCTGACTCGTTTGAAGTCTCGGTAGTGTTCTAAATTAAAAAACTTATTTTTCATCAACTTAAGTCTCCATTCACCTCTTCCCTTCTTCATCAGCCTCTGGAATGAGTGCTTTGTGCCATCAGTGAAGCAGTACTTCAAATGTTTGCTTTCCCCCCCACAACGCACTAGAGCAATAGGGTTGGAATTGCTTCCAAGACCCATTTAACATGAAAACATTTTGGCAGTGGAAGGCCTGACACCAGGTCTCCAGTGATGCACAAATCTTTCCCAGGCCCCATATTGGGGTAGATGTTACAGATAATAGTGTGTGTGTATAAAGTATACAAACGATATAAACCAGCAGGCCAACATATCAGTATATTTAAAATGGTCCCAAATCTTGGAGACTGGCCAGTTCTGAATTCTATTGCATATAGTTACATAGCTGTAAATGCATTTGTCTGCCCTCTGAGTTGGGGGAGTTATATCATACTCACTGTAGAAATAGACTAGGGCTGCAATCCACCAACCACTTGCTCTGGAGTAGTCCCACTGAAGCCCAATGGTACAAGTGATTGGTTTGTCACAGCCAAAGACTGCATTCAGACACAGTAATTACTACCAGCAGTAGCACCACAATTTTGGCCATTTCTACATGGACGGGGTTGGGTGTGGGTGTGGGTGTGCTCGTGTGATGTGTGTCCTTTTACACAGACACCCACTCACCTCCACCCACGGGGCCTCCTCTGGTTTTCCAGATGGCCCCGTGGGTGGGTGATGGGTGTAGATGGGTGTGCGCTCAAACACCCACTGCCCATGGTGTTTGCACGGGCGCACACCGTCCATGTAAAAACAGCCTTTGACTTAGGTTTCCTGCTTGGTGGCATTTTTCTGACATCTGAATGGATCTACCATGTGGTAACAACAGAGGACATCTGCAGTAGTGGCATGATAGGAAGCATCTGAGGTGTTTCTATTGTGGATCACGTTTTGTCAGACATGACAAAAAAATGCACACCACCTGGTAAACAAGAGGCAGAGCCATGGTGATGCTGCCTGGATCCCTAGGTGGTAATCATGATGCCAGAAAGTAGCCTTTGTACGAGAAGTTGATTCCTCCTCAGTGATGTATAGTCATGTAGTCTGAAAATGTCAACAAATCTCTGTTACCAACAGCGATAACTATTGCTAAGAAAAAAGATACACTATAAAATAGTCAACAAATTGGTCCTCACCATAGTTACACCAGTAAAATGTGCCAATCATTGTGTCTTGATTACTCCACTAAAAATTAGTTTTCGGTTTTCAATAACTAAATTTTTGAAAAACCAAAGATTATACATAACATGTATTAAAAATGACTTTCATTTCCAAACTTCCAAAATGGGAATATCACTTCTATATTGGAACTGATCCATCAGTGGGATTGCACATGTGCTAACAGTGCTGAAGTCCAAATGAAGTGACTAGGACTTGCTCCTGGGCTAACTGCTAGCAAGTGTGCTGTGCTGCTGGAGTAGCACACTGCATGTGTGTATTCAACCACCCCTACTTGTGACTTACACCAGTGTATGTTTGAATCCGGCTTATTATTAACTAAAAATAGCTTCGTCTTCCGGGAACTGGTTGGCTTTAGGTAGGTCAACATGCTTCCAAACGGAGATTCCAGATCACTGGCCCCAGAAACTGAAACCCAAGTCTCTGACCAAAGGTGAGACGAAATTTAGACGAAAATGTTTATAGTATTAAATGCACACCCTCGCTTATACTTCTTGCTTGATAACATTTATTTTCAGTGCTTGGCAATGGGCAGTTCACCTTTGTTTTAGTGAACAAACCAGTCTACCTGTGCTGTGGCCAGAAGACTGAAAGACTAGGTATTTGCACATGTTTCTGTTAGCCTCCTCTCTTCCAGTGGTTATATATACTTACACCTGTGAGCCAGGTGTGAGCTGAAGCCATGAAATCCTGAAATTCTTGGGAGGGTAATTCAAATTAATTATTTTCCCAATCAGTCCAATTGCGGTCATGCCGTAGGAGACTCAGACAAGCAGGAAACAGTCACGCTTGGTCTGCCCCCTGGAAATGATTACCCTGGCCTGTAAACATTCAGAAAAGCAGAGCCCAGAAGGCTTCTGCATTCCAGAAACATTAATGGGCCTTATGATGTGGAACCTCAGCCACTGAAGCTTAACGATGGCTACCACTGGGCTGGGACCATTTCCTTTTATAAGGGCATGAGTAAAGGGACATAAGAAGCTAGAGCCAGAGGGGAGACGGTGCTCCCCAATTAATGTAAGAGGACAGTTGAAGTTTATAGGAAAATCAACTTCAAAGACCTGGTCAAACTCTTAGCAGAGGGGTTCTTTTTACTTGTAGGCTACTGGGAGCAATTTTTTGTTGGATCCATTTCTTCTGGAGAAGGAGCACAGGGCCCCAATTCTAGGAAGTTGCACATGAGGGTGCAATCTGGCTGTACTGAGTTGGGAGAAAATCCAGTGGTTTTTACTCTTGTTTTGAAAGTGGCTATTCTGCAGAGAGAGCCAAAATCCTGAAACTACAGTACTGACAAGTTTGCAAGTTCTCAGGATTGTGGCTGAAGTCAATAACTATCTGTGGCAAAGCAGCCATTTCTAACAGTCTAAGCTTGCTTTCATCATAGATGCTATAAAGCTCCTTGGAGCAGGGACCAGTCTTCAGTGATTGTTCAGTGCCAGGCACATTGCTGGGGTTACTACTTCTACTACTACAACAACTAAAGTCTAGCTTGGCCCTCAGGTTTACATACACACATTATTAGTAATAGATGGGCATTGCCTACTTGTGTGTGAGTAAATAGTTAGTTACCACTGCAGTGGTGAATAATTCTTATTAGAATTATCTGAAAGTTTGCACCAAAAATTGATATGCTGTTGGCATATTTGTATGGATAAACCAGGAATGGCCTAAAATGACTGAGTGGTTCTAGAATGTCTGTCATTCTGCTACTCATGTTGGATTTCTAAAGGGTTTGAAAATTATTATTATTCATTTATATAGGTTTTTCAGAAATCATAGTGCTTTACAGTCCTTATCTAGTTCACCCAAACACTAACTCCACGATAGGTAATTTTTATTCCCATTTTACACATGGGAAGCTGAGGCTAGTAGTTGGTGACTTGCTAAAGACCACCCAGTGTGTTCCTGATTAAGACTGGATTTGAACTCGTCTGGTCTCCCAGGTCTACAATACCACCTTCTCCACTAGGTTCAATGCTGACAATTATCTCTTTGGCAAATCCTTCCTGCGGTGCACATCGGGATCTGTTCACAAAGCAAAGACACTGCATCCCTGTATTTACATCCCTATGGTTTAAGCATGTTCCTATGCAAAAATCCTATCCCTAAAGGCCCATCATTTTTGCTGTATTCCCCTCTTCCACATAAACAGCTCTGTTACTCAGAAACAACAGGCAAGACAAACTTCATATTTTTTGGATTAGTTTCACACAGACATCTTAGCCCCATTCTTCATTTTTAAACCATTTAGAAGAAAAATGGGTACAGATGGACACATGTACATACTGTACAGAATTCAGGGTAAAAGGACTTGTGCTGTAGGTCAAGTCTCGAGGGACATAGCTGACATTCACTCAACTGAGAGTCTTGTTCCAGCCTAGTTTGGATAATTTAAGGTTTGAGTATTGAGACACAGATTTTAAAACATGTATGATGAGCAAATTAATCAAATTTGCTGAAGTAGTGCGGGTAGGCTGGGTCCTGGTTAAATCTATATGTCCCCTTGGCTTGACAGCTGCTCAGTCTATCAGCTTCAGTCTGTTTTCTGATAAGTAGGAAGGAATTTGCAGGGTCATGAACAATGTGCCAGAGACAGGTAGGTATTGGAATCCCTCCTTATTCAAACAATTAACTGTGAGATTTTGTAAAGGTTACAGCAAAGTCCAACAGCAAGAGGCAGGCATCTTTCAGAAGGAAAAGCATGTATGCATACATTCCCTGCAAAGCATGGCCAAAGCTAGGTTATTGTAAGGTCACAAACAGAAAAGGCAGAGTAGTGAGGGTAGGCTGGGTCCTGGTTAAATATATATGTCCCCTTGGCTTTGACAGCTGCTCAGTCTATCAGCTTCAGTGTTTCTGATACGTAGGAAGGAATTTGCAGGCCCACCCAGTCCCCTTGAAATCTATACATGTTTCCAAGCAACTCTTCGGCTAACCGCTCTATCTCCTACGTGCAAAAATGTGTGTAAAACATGTGATCAGTAAAGTCCTGTCTCCTCACAAAAAATGCTGGCACGAATCCCAGGTGGGTGAGGTGCTGAAGAAAGGAGAGTTGGTCCTCTAGCATGTCAGGGTATAAGAACTGTACAAAGCGCAGAGCTTTTGACTTGCCGCATTTGAAAAGGTCATATTGATCATTAAGACTACCCTATTTCTTCTGTCCTGTGTAAAATCCAGTTTGATTGCTCCGCTTAACAGGAGCCCTCTTTCCTTGCATACTTTGTTTCCCCATTTGGATATTGGCACCCAGTGCAGATTAAGGAAGGGGAAGTAGGAAAGGAGCTACTTTTATTTAAGGAATTTTACATGGGCTAGAAAGACTTTCATTTATTTGAAAAATAAAACCACAGGTTTATTGTAGTAACTTCCTAAATTACTAACTTGCTCAACCTCCAAAAGGAGGTTGAGTAGTTTAGAGACAGAGTGTGGTTGCCATATTGGTCCTAAATATAACAGATGAAGACAAATTCAGATATCTTTTATTACAACAACTTTTTTTTGGTGAGAATATGCAAGTTTTGGGTCACATGGTGCCCTTCAGTCTATAGTTCTGACTACATTCATGCCCAAGGAAGGGCCATGTGTGGCCCAAAAGCTTGCATGCTCTCCCCAGCAGAAACTGGTCCATTTAAAAAATATCATCTGAACTACTGTGTCTCCAAAAGGAAAGGGAATAGCTCAGGAGTGGGCACAGTTTGTGACCCAAAGAGCCACATACCAAACTTTTCTCAGCAAGAGCCGCACTTATCAGTCATGACAGTTTTCACTTGTGTACTCCCCCAAATTTATAATAAAAATAAATTTTGATAAAAATAAATCACTGATCTGTTTAAAATGCCAGCCCATATCCACAAGCTTATTAACAACTTGGGCAGGAGACTGCATGGAGCCGAAAGGCCTCCCTCTTCTAAAGTTACCTCAGGGCTTGGGCAGAAAATTCCTCCAGCTCAGGACTGGGCTGTTCCCCTTCCCTGACATAACAGCTACAGCACTGCAGGCCAAGCTTCAAGGGAGTGGGGATCAAAGCTGCTGGGACTCAAGCAGGACTTGCAGCTTCCCCCACCATTCCCTCCTCCTCGTATCCCCAGGACTCAGCAGGCTTCTCTCACCAACCCTCCCTCAGCTCTTGAGCACCATAGTGGAACAGGAAGCTCATCATGGTTTGGGCAGGACACAGTGGGAGTTGAAAGTCCTCCCCACTTCCTCCCTTCTCGTAACTTACTCCTGTTCAGAAATGGACAGCATGGAGACTGGGCTGGCAGGCAGGGTGACTTCCCTCACTCCCCTTCCTCGCTCTTGTGCAGCAGAGTGGGGTGGGAAGTTCCTCAGGGTTTGGGCAGGACCCAGGACTCCCCTTGTCACTCCTCTCCCAACTGCTGGGCAGCTGCGTAGGATGGGAAGCTCCCTGGAGCTTGGGAAAGATACAGTGGGATTTGAAAGCCTCTTCCTGGTTCCTCTCCCTCACAGTTTGCTGCTTTCTCATGTCTGGATCCAGACACAGGGACAGGGCTTCAAAGCTGGGGGGGAGGGAGGGGCAGCATGACCCACCTCCCTTCTGGCTCCTGGGCAGCTTAGCAGGGTGGAAAGGTCCCACTGACTTGGGTGGTGCATCTTCCTCTGCTGCTATTTACCAGATAGGGCACTAGAAGATAATGTGTCCAGGGGGTAAGAAGCCTTTCCTGCTCCTTTCTCCCTACAACTGCAGAATCATCAACTAATTAAGACAAGATGGCACCAGAACTTTATCATGCTGCTAAGGGAGCAGTAGAGACACGCCCCCAGGCAGCAGTTTCCAGCTGGGAGTTGCAGCAAGGGGGGCGCGGACAGAGAGCTGCAAAATGCCCACCTCTGCAATAGCTTGTGAATGAAGACCAGAGACACACTGCCAAGTTAGGCCTGTTTCACTTTCTTCAATTCACATTAAAAGTGGATTCCATAAACAATGTTCTAATGAAAGTGAAACAGGCCTAACTTGGCAGTGTGTGTGAGCAGTGCACTCAACCATTTAGACACACATTAGAAGTGGGGATAAAGGTTGCTTTGCTATGGCCATGGGAAAAAACGGACACTGCTAGAAAACCACTTACTGGAAAGGAAGCAATGAGGTAGGATAACTATTGCAACAGTAGCAAGGCTCAGGCTCATGTCCCACTTATGGATCACGTAAAGGCAAGAGGGTGGTGTTTCCAGGGTGAGGGTAGGGTTTACCTACGAAGGCAGTGCTGGTCCAGCTCCCAATGGCATCCGCCCTTGCTACAGGCTAGCAGCAACCCTGCCAGGGAGGAAGTTTTAAGGGTGGGTGCCAGTGGGACCAGGACACCACCCCCACTTACTCTGAAAGCTTGCTTTGTGGTTGGGCCCTTTGCAATCTGCCTGACTGCCACTAAGAAATCTTCAGAGTGGGTGGGACAGGTGTGCTTGCCCTGCTCCTCCTTTCTGTACATTTTCTAGCAGTACTTGGGTCTCTTACAAAGGGCTTACTCTCAGTTCGAAACCCAGGTTCAACTGAGCCTTCACTCCATGGTCGCTATGCCCCTGTATAGAAAAGCTGATATCTTCTACTAGACTCGGTGGGTGTTTTTAAAATAAGATGCTACCACTCATGGCCACCTAGGAGCCACTCATCCAACCTCCCATCTGAAGATGGAGTGTGTAGGGGGTGGGGGTTCACGCTCCTGTAAGCCACTCCACACCCACACATGGCTATTCACGGGGCACTGCTGGAAAATCCGAAGTGCACCGTGTGGGTCAAGCCAAAAAAGTGCTTGGCAATGGATGCCCCCACATCTCCTTCCCGTATGAACTGAAGCGGCCACCCATGTCAGCAGACAAGTCCCTCACTCAGACGCACTGTGGGTGGCGGGACACGGCCTTTGCAAGTTACAGGAACTGGCCGCAAGTGCTGGGGAGTCTGGTTCCCAGTGCTCATGACTGAGACATGTCAGTTTTGCCAGGCCAGCTTGCTTCTCTCTCCCCCATGGTCTGTGGCAGGAGCAGTGTGAGGCAGCTACTGTGGTAGCCATGCTAGGAGTTGCCTGTTGGAACCCCCCCACCCCACGCACGCCATCTGAGTGGCTGCTCTGCAGCTGGACACTTGACAGCCACCCCGCAACATCCAGAGTTGCCGTGGAATACACTCAGCATGCACCGTGTGCTCTCCCAGAGCTGAATCCTTACTGGGCAAGTATTTCTACTGATTTCAGTGGCACTACTGACAGACCCACATGGTGCTGGTTATGATCAGGGTAGTTTACAGCTCCCCAGCGTAGTACCTGATCTATTTTAGCTGCCATGGTAGTAGCTGCTAAAGTCAAACCTACAACTTATAATAAAGAGAGATGCAAAATGGATTTCATCCATAATAATGGACAAAGAGCATGTTTTTCTGCTCCCCAAATCACACTGCATTAGGAAATTCATCTTTCCTTATAAGCTCCAATTTGCTTTCCATATAACCCTTCACTTGATGGCTTGGGAAACAATCAATGCCAGATGCACATTCCAGCCAGGCAGTAAATGTTCCTGCTGCACTAAGCCCTGCGCACCAGCTTCGCCTTTCATTAAAATGGCATGTGGTTTCAATCCAGCCCAAATTAGTCTCTCCTCAGCTCTGCCATACTCTCCAAACGGAACACTTAGACCTGTGGTTCCCCCGTAAGAGTTCAAAAGAGGTGTGAGAAAGCACAGACTGTCTGTTACAGGCAAGCCTTCCCCTCTCCTCTCCCATGCTGCCCCACTCCCCACCATTGCTGCTAGCAGAGGGCACTTTACATCCTACAACCAAAAGCCAGAAGTGGAGACTTCTTAGTGGAAGCACTGCCTGCCAAATTTTGTGTTGCACAAGGTATAGTTTTTACACTCTGTTCTAAATTAGAAGTACCTTCCCATGTCAGTTTGGCCTGTCCACTTTCCAAAACCCTTCCCTGCACTTAGTGTGGCTCATCCATTGGGGTTAGTGGGGCTGAACCCCACTAAAAGATCCTGCCCCTGATAAATCCAGGTCTGTGGCTTCAGAAAATTGTGGAGACGCAGAACTGAGTTTGAATCTCCACTGTTGGGAAATACCTACCTTTTGCGAGTGCTTACGACTGTTTATCAGTATTTCCTCACTATTAGTTGATTCCACACTTCTGCTATTACGAGATCAGCGCCTGCAAATTTCTGGCATTTTTGTCATTGTCAATTTCTGGTATTTTCATCAATTTACAGAACTTTTTGTTGGGTTATAGCACTTTGGAGTGCTGTTAATAGGCACAATTTAAGGCAGGCAACAAGGCAAGGCTAGGCAAGGTGGCACGGGGAGTGGGTTCAGGTGAAAAACAGCAAAAAGCCGATAAGCTTCCTCGTTGTACGAATGAAGGTGAATGACCTTTTCCCAACGGAAACAGCATTCACTGCAGTTTGCTTGTTTCAGGCCTACTGTGGCTCTCCAGCTCTGAATGTGGGAAGGAGGACCTAGCCTGCTCCCTAATGGAGCAGGGGGGTTTCAGTACAACTAGGGTTCCATGCTGAGCAGCTGCTCAGTGGGAAAGAGAGAGAAACCCCCCCCCCCCGAAAATCAATGTGGGTGCTTCTGTCAGTACTGAATTGCTGCTGGTGGGGGTTTCTGCCAATAATATCCCTGGTCTCCTCTTGTCCAGGGTGTGGATTACAGACTGGGAGGAAGAACCCATGTCCTTTCTGGAGCTGCTGTCAGCAGAACCATGGGTGTGCGTATATATTGTTAAGCATGTGTGACAGTGGGATCCATGTTTTTATCCACTCCTTTGCTACAGCAGTGGAAACACACAAGAGCGGCGAGTCTCGGATGAACAACCCAGGTGGAGCAGTTATGGTTCAAGCAGCTGCCTTGTGTTTCTCTTCCAAGAAGTGTCTAAATTAGGGGTAGGGGACTTCTTCACTCCCAGGGGTCACTTTGAAAATTAGTACAAGCTGCAAGGGTGGCACAAATGTTGGAGGCAGGGGTGCTTCAGGTGTGTGCTCAGGAAGAGGAGGGCCCAGATCATGAATCTGTGCCATGGATCTACCCTTTTCCTTGTGCATGACTTTGTCTCTCCTCCCTTATCCTGCCCTCAGTCGTTTAGTGCTTGTGGGGTAGGAACTGGATCAGGAACGGGAAAGGGCCAAATAAAATCTAGCCGCAAGCCGCATTTGGCCCCTGGGCCTGAGGTTCCCCATCCCTGCTCTAAATCCTGCCTTCTCTTCTGAGCTAAGAAAAGCTTGGTAGGTATAAGAGCTGATAATAAAATCTCTCTTACGTTCGCCCAAGGCTTTTCCCTTCTGCTGGCTTTGCCATAGCCTTTTGCAAGGTATTTCCTGCTACTCTCCCTGGCCCACTCTCCTGGCACAAAGCAGGCTAACTACATGTAAAACATAAGATGTAAGTTAAAAGCAGTTACAAAATCACTGTAGGTGACAGGAAGAATGGGAATTAAATTGAAGGTTTAGAAACTGTACAGAGCATGAAGATTCAAATAGGGATTTCAGGAGTCTTCTTCCACTGGATTGTTAATGGGGAGCTAAATGTATTATACTAATAATAATTATAATAATAATATAGTACATTTTTATATAGCACACACTTGCCATGGTACTTGGAGCGCTTCAAATAGAACTAATTTAATACAACTTTTTAATCCTCACAACAATCCTGTGAGGTAGGTTAGGCTGAGAGAATATTGTGACTGGCCCAAGGTCACCCAGTAGGTACATCAAAAGGTATTAATTCTTTTCCAACGGAGGCCACCTTTACATTAAAGTGTGGATAATTCAGTGTGAAAGAAAAACACTCAACGTGGGATGTTAAAAACATTACTAGCTCAGGAAGCTTAAAATGGTGTCCGATAAATTTAACATAAATAGCATTTCCTACACCTGGCTTTCCAACACACAACCAGCTATAAAAGTGAGATCACTGAATGCTATGCAAAAGCTATAAGGAAGAAAAGTAGATTTACAGAGTTACAAAACTCATGTTTCATAACTTTCAGGAGCTTGACTTTGCAATCTAATGAATATTTCTTTAATGTAGATCTTTTTGTGCAATTTTAACTCCTGTATGTGGTGGGTTAGTTGGAGGCAAAGGAGAGAGGTGGCTCTTAATCTGATACAAGCTAGCAAATGCAAAGTAACCAAGGGCAGACTTGGTATGATTTTTGCTTCTCTTGTCTGGGTACGCAATATAGTTAACCTCAATTTCTGCTCTGTCAGTAAAAGTAGAATGGTAGCTGGTTATCTACACTTGTCCTCCCTTCAAAAAGAAGTCTATCACTCTAAACACTTATCTTCAAAAAGCACCGGAATAATCTTTTATTTTTCCAGGTGCTTTTAGAGATCCACTGCTGTACCTTCCCTCCCCTCCGCTTCCGCCCCCCGCCTTAAAACTGTTTAACATGGATTCTAAGTTGTTTTATTGTATTTTATTGTATTGATGTTGTGAAGCACCCAAGTGCCTGTGGTGGGGGCATTGTATAAATAAATGTATTATTATTATTACTCGCATAAGTACATAATTATCAAGCAATTTATACTATACTACAGTGTTACCCAAGAGGTGACTACGTAGAAGAGCACCTCATGAAGGGTCCACACTCGTCCTATATTGCTGCTCTTCTGGGATGAAGGAAGCCAGCTAGGCTGGTATAATTACTTTACAGCTTTTGACCTTTAAAGCCCTAAACAGCTTGGGCCCCAGGTATAGGAAAGACCGCCTCTTCCCGTATGTTCCGTCACAGTCTCCAAGGGCACCCTCCCGCAAGTACCAACTGCCTTTGAGGTTCATACAACCGGCATGCAGCAAGGTGTTCTTGTTGGCTGCTCCACAGTTACGGAACTCCCTCCCCTTGAAAGTCTGCCTAACCCTGAGCCTGCTCATCTTTCAGAAGAGATGTAAGACCAGGCTGGGATAGGGTTGGGTGGGATTGGGGGGAGGGAGAGGAGGGACCTGGAGATTTAGGCATCTTTATCTGTTTTTATGTTTTTGTAAGCCACCCTGAGCCTTTGTGGGAAGGCCAGGGTAAAAGATTAAATAAATAACAAACCATCAGCTGGAGGGGTAGGGAAAGAAATGTCGCCTGTGATAGAGTCAAGCACACAGATGGTTTCAAGGACAGGCCAGTTTAGAATGACTATTGACATCTTTTCTTCATCGTCAGAAGAGGATATAAATGGCCCACTCTGCCCCCTACCTATCTGGGGAAGTCATCAAATGCCACAGCACACCTTCTAGATTTTTAGGAGCATGTTGGGTATACCACGTGCTGGAGTCAGACTCATTTCAACTGCTTAGGCTCTGCAAGCAGCAGCAGCCCATGGGTTCCCAGAAAGTACTTGCATGCACATGTAATCAAAAAGGAATCTTTTTACTAAGGCAGGCATTAAAAGTAAGGATGTAAGCACCTTGGTATAAAGCTTTGAATGATTAACCATAGTAGAAGGTAAAACACAGGCAGTGTTTTTTCTAATGTTATGCCTAAATATTTTGTCCTTTAATTTGAGCCCATTAATCTACTCCTGTCCTCAGGGACCAGGGAAAACTAGCACCATTTTGCACACAACAGGCTTTTACGTACTTGAAAACTGTAATTGTGTCTCTCCTTAACATTTTCTTTTCAAGGCTAAATGTTCCCACGTTTCTTCAATCTCTCCTCCTAAGCCGCCTCCTCAATCACTCTGACAGAATGTCTGAGAACAATATGTATGTAACACACATGTAATGTGGTTTTCATGTGAATGAACAATATATTTGTACTTCTAAAATCATTATGTAAAACATGACAAGTCTGGTTTGTTGGAACTGTCTAGAAATCCTGAGTCCACTGAGGGGGAAAATTTGTATGTGGAAACAATGGGCATTTTTACACACACGTTAAAGTTACGGATGTTTCAGTCTTCTGGATTTACAAGCCCACAAGTAAGTTCCAGATGCATTTTTCACACACACACACTGCCCTGACGCAGTTCCTGGATGCATGCTTCACACAACTGCCGTCTACC